>CM041777.1:76176079-76211393 GCA_023374045.1 Limonium bicolor | reverse complement strand
ACAATTCCCTGTGGATACGACACTTGTTGTACTACTCCGACTAGGTGCACTTGCCTATTAGTTTGCTATAAATCTATATAATAATGTGTAGATTTTACTCAACAAGTTTTTGGCGCCGTTGCCGGGGAAATTGATTCCATCAATTTCCCTAGTTTTCGGTAGTTCACTTGCTATACTATAATATTCTGTTTATACTATTTTGTTGTTTGTTTATTTTATTTCTATTAATTTCTGTTATTTATTTCAGCATTTACTTTACTGTCATTTAATTCCATCATTTAAATTTCCAGTGTATTTAAATTTCAGCATCTAACTTCTAACATTTAAATTTCAGTAATCTAATTCTAACATTTAAATTTCAGTAACTAATTTCTACATTAAATTCTGTCATTTATTTCTGTCATTTAAATTCTGTAACTAATTACTAACATTTAAATTCTGTCATTTAAATTCTGTAATCAACTTCTGACATTTAAATTTCTGTCATTTAAATTCAGTCTTAATTCCTAACATTTAAATTTCAGTCATTTAAATTCCCTTGTTATTTAAATTCCGTCATTTAAATTCCCGCAATTTAATTCTGCCTTTTTCTTTATTTTAATTTTATTATTTACTTAAACTGCATTTATTTTTGTTCCTTTTTGTTCACTTATTTTCGGTCTTTTACTCTTGTTAAAAATAATAAAAAAAAATAATATAATTTTTGTTTAATTAAAGTTTATCAGCCTAAAATATCTCTTTCTTTATCTATTTACTGTTAATTTCGCATTTCTCACAAATCAAATTATCTTCTGTGCATGCCAAACACTCGAACCCGAGGTTCTCCAATCAGTCCGAGACCCGAACCCGAGCGCACTTTATTCAACACGAAGAAACCAGAAATCAAGACATGGCCGAAAACCAAGTCATAGATGAAATGGACCATGAAAATCAACCAGAACACCGTGCCCTCTCTGATTACCACCAACCGGATACTGAAGGAAGGGCATCAGCCATAGTTCTCCCCGAACTAACACCACTAGAAACCGGACGATGGGCTTTCAAAACCCACTACATCACCGCCGTCCGGGATTTAGGCAAGTTTAGTGGAGCAAATCCAGATGAAGCCCCAAATCATTTAAGTCTCTTCCTAGACTTCTGTAATTCCTTTGGTCAAACCGGCAACGTCAAAGAAAGAATCCGTCTACAACTATTTCCTCACTCGTTGTCAGATTCAGCAAACAGGTGGTACCGAAGTCTTCCCTCCCGATCAATCCACACATGGCTGCAAATGGCCCAGAAGTTCCTTGCCAAATACTACCCAACCAGTAGAACAAGGCAATTGATCGGAGAAATCAACACATTCTGTCAGGAACCGGGAGAAACGTTGTACGACGCATGGGACAGATTCAAGGATATGCTGATGAAGTGTTCCCACCATGGTCTCGACGATCAATCCCTCTGCCTATCATTCTTCAATGGCCTGGATGATGGAAACCGACTACTCGTAAATTCCTCTGCAGGAGGAAGTTTCATGATGAAATCTCCTCAAGAAGGGATGAACCTTCTCGAAACCATGACGAGCAATACAAGACAGTGGACGAGATCCAAAGGAAGAACGCCACGAGCAGCAGGCCTACTCCATGTTGAGCCTACGGATCATTTATCAGCCCAGATCTCGTCCCTTGCAAAGATGGTGGAGAAGCTAACAACATCTCAAAACGAAATCGTAAAACAATAGCTTCCTCTCCAGGTTCATCTGTAGAAGGATGTGTCATATGCGCCGGTCCTCATGAAACCCATCAATGCGAAGGTAAAAACCAGTACGAAGATGTACACTTCATAGGAAACCGCCCCGGTAATTCCTACAACAATAACATCAACAACAACTACCCATGGAGAAATCACCCGAATTTCTCATGGAAAAACAATGATCAGAACCAAGGAGGGCAGAACAACAGTTCCAATACCTATCAGGGAAATAGACCCCAACCAAACTCTAATATGGGATATAGAGCACAAGGTGCCCCTCCAGGTTTCCACCAACAACAACAACCATCCTCATCCTCTGCTGATCCAAATGAGGAATTCAGAAACCTAATGAAGGGATTCGTGACTACGACCCAAACCAGACTCGTGGATCAAGAAGCCACTAACAGAAGGGTTGAAGCCCAGATACAACAAACCAGCCAACAGTTGGAGCAAATCAGCCAGCAGCTTGCACAAAGGCCACCTGGTACCTTCCCTAGTCAGCCAAATCCAAATCCAAGAGAACATGCCAAGGCAGTGACTTTGAGAAGTGGTAGGCCGCTCAACTCATCTCTTCCCCGAGATGATATTGATAATCAAGAACAGCAAGCTCACGAGCCTCAAGAAGAAGAACAAGAAGATGCTGAAGAAGCCCCTCCTCCTCCGAAAAATATTTCCAAGGAGAAGGAGCCTCCTGAATCTACTCCTTCCTCTCTCACTAAGATTCTTCCCCCACTTCCTTTTCCAAACAGAATAAGAAAGAAAAATTTAGATGAACAGTTTGGAAAGTTTCTAACCCACTTCAAGAAACTAACGATTAATATTCCTTTTGCAGATGCTTTGAAACAAATGCCAATATACGCAAAGTTCATGAAGGATATCATCACAAACAAAAGATCGTTGCAGGAAGTGGAAACTGTGCACCTTACGCAGGAAGTGTCAGCAGTGCTTCTAAAGAACCTCCCTCCAAAACTTGGAGACCCAGGTTTGCCAATTATTCCATGTTCCATTGATAATGTTGATTGTGGTAGTGGGCTATGTGATCTAGGAGCTAGTATCAATTTAATGCCACTCTCAACTTTCAACAAACTTAAGATTGGTGAATGCATGCCTACTTCTATTCAATTACAATTAGCAGATAGATCTTTAGTATTCCCAAAAGGGATAATAGAAGATTTGATTGTTACTGTAGGAACTTTTGTGTTCCCCGCTGATTTTATTGATTGACATGGAAGAAGACACTAGGGTGCCCTTAATCTTAGGACGACCTTTCATGAGAACTGCTAGAGCATTAATCGACGTTGAAAAAGGAAAAATCATTTTAAGACTGCATAACGAAACTTTAGAATACGACATGTCCAAGTTATAAAGAAACCCGCTCATATAGAAGACACCTTTTCCATAGACATTGTCGACTCTATTGTGCAGGATAATTCATCTGCTATTATTCGTAATGATGCTCTTGAAAATGCTTTAGCTGAAATCTGTGATAACCAACCAATGCACCCTGACACAATCAAAATGGTAGCAGCTCTGGATAAAAAAATCATATACCAAACCACGCTACCCACCACCAGAACCATTAGAGCATTACTCAAAAGATACCACCATCAATTGAACAACCCCCTCTCGTAGAAATGAAACAATTACCTTCACACCTGAAGTATGTCTATCTTTCTGATCTTTGTACTCTACCTGTTATTATTTCTTCATCCCTAACAAGTACACAGGAAGAACGTCTTGTGAAGATCCTTCAGAACCATAAGAAGGCGATAGGCTGGTCCATCTCGGATATCAAAGGTATCAACCCCCATTTCTGCACACATCACATATACATGGAAGATACCTATAAGCCTTTAGTCCAACCACAGAGAAGGCTCAATCCCAACATGAAAGACGTAGTGAAGAAAGAAGTGCTCAAACTGCTTGACGCTGGGATAATCTACTCCATCTCTGACAGCAAATGGGTGAGCCCCGTTCAAGTTGTCCCGAAAAAAGGAGGTCTCACTGTGGTCCCCAACGACAAGGGTGATCTAATCCCCCAGAGAACCACAACGGGCTGGAGAGTCTGCATCGATTACAGGAAACTGAACAGCGCCACGCGGAAGGACCACTTTCCTTTACCTTTCATTGATCAGATGCTGGAAAGATTGGCTGGGCAAGATTACTACTGCTTCCTGGACGGCTATTCAGGATATTTTCAAATACCCATTGCCTTAGAAGACCAAGACAAAACCACATTCACATGCCCATACGGGACATTTGCATATAATCGGATGCCTTTTGGTCTATGCAATGCCCCAGCCACATTTCAAAGATGCATGATGTCAATCTTCAGCGACTATCTTGAAAAGAGCATCGAAGTCTTCATGGACGACTTCTCTGTCTTTGGTCTCACTTTCGAATCCTGTCTGAACAATCTGGACGCTATCCTCACCCGGTGTGAAGAAACAAACCTTGTGCTTAACTGGGAAAAATGCCATTTCATGGTTAAAGAAGGAATAGTTCTTGGGCACAAAATATCTTCGAAAGGCATTGAAGTTGACAAAGCCAAGGTCGAAGTCATTGAAAAATTACCACCTACGACGGTGAAAGACATCAGAAGCTTCCTTGGCCATGCTGGGTTCTATAGAAGGTTTATCAAGGATTTTTCCAAGATCTCAAAGCCTCTATGTGATCTCCTGGCAAAAGACGTCAAGTTCAACTTCACTGACAACTGCCTACAAGCCTTCAACACACTGAAAAATTGCCTCATATCCGCCCCCATTGTGATATCACCAGACTGGAGCCTTCCATTGAAATTATGTGCGACGCCAGCGACTACGCAGTGGGTGCCGCTTTATGTCAAAAGAAGGAGAAGATCTTGAGAACCATCTACTATGCAAGTAGAACCCTCAACGATGCTCAGAAGAATTATTCAACTACTGAGAAGGAACTTCTAGCAGTAGTCTTTGCTCTGGATAAATTCCGATCATATCTCTTGGGAAGCAAAGTAATAATTCACACCGATCACTCCGCTCTGAAGTATCTATTTGCCAAAGAAGATGCCAAACCCCGACTCCTCCGGTGGATACTCCTACTACAAGAATTTGAGATTGAAATCAGAGACAAGCCAGGAGTGCAGAATGTAGTAGCAGACCACCTATCTCGCATAGAGGCACCAAGTGACGGCACATCCATCAATGAATTCTTCCCAGATGAGTGCGTTTTTATGATTGGCGACACTGGTGATCCATGGTACGCTGACATGGCCAACTACCTAGCACGAGGAGTAATACCACATGGGCTAACCTACCAACAGAAGAAGAAGTTCTTTTCAGATGTAAAGCATTACTACTGGGAGGACCCTCTCCTTTTCAAGGTCTGTGCAGACGGGATGGTGAGAAGATGTGTGCCCCGAGATGAAATCCAAAGCATTCTACGACATTGTCACTCTCTTGAAGCCGGAGGACATCATGGGCCAGCTCGAACAGCAGCTAAGGTACTTCAATCAGGTTTTTTCTGGAAAACCTTGCATAGAGACTGTCATTCCTTTGTAGCTTCCTGCGATGAGTGCCAAAGACTTGGGAACACCTCCAGAAAACATGAGATGCCTCTCAACATCATACTAGAGGTAGAACCTTTCGACGTGTGGGGCATTGACTTCATGGGTCCCTTTCCTTCGTCTTGCTCAAACCTCTTCATCTTGGTAGCAGTCGACTATGTGACTAAGTGGGTGGAAGCTATCGCCTCTCCCACAAATGATGCAAAGGTAGTACTCAAGTTCTTGAAGAAGAACATATTTACAAGGTTCGGAGTCCCACGTGCTATAATCAGTGACCAAGGATCCCACTTCTGCAATAAGCAGTTCACAGCCTTAATGACAAAATACGGAGTGAGACACAAGGTAGCCCTACCTTATCACCCTCAAACAAATGGCCAGGCTGAGGTCTCTAACCGAGAATTGAAGTGGATCCTGCAAAAGACAGTTAATTCTTCAAGAAAAGACTGGTCCCTGAAGCTGGATGATGCACTCTGGGCATATAGAACAGCCTACAAGACACCATCGGAATGTCCCCATATCGATTGGTCTTCGGCAAAGCTTGTCATTTACCGGTCGAGCTCGTGCACAAATCATTCTGGGCCGTGAAAGCCCTAAACTTTGATCTACTAAGAGCAGGTGACAAACGGAAATTTCAGCTTACTGAGTTAGAAGAGTTTCGAGAGGATGCCTATGAAAATAACCGAATCTACAAAGAGAAACCAAGAAGTGGCACGACAAGATGATCCTTAAACGGGAGTTCCATAAGGGAGATTTGGTTCTACTGTACAATTCCAGGTTGAAGCTGTTTCCTGGTAAACTAAAATCCTATTGGGCTGGACCATTTACTGTCTCCAAGGTCACCCCATATGGATCAGTTGAGTTGGTAGATTCTAAAAGACAAACTTTCATGGTCAATGGGTCTAGACTAAAGCATTACCAGGGTGGTAATCTCGAGAAAGTTGATGCTCGCACATAAATCTACAAGATCCTCAGATTTGAGTACGCTTCAAAGCGTCTAGCCAAAGACGTTAAAGAAGGGCAGCTTTCCGGGAGGCAACCCGGATGAACTTTTCTTTTATTTGCTTTTATGCTCTCTTAATTTTCAGGTTCTCTTTAAATTTTGTTTTTGCTAACTTTAACCCCGTTTGTAGTATGGTTGCTTCTAGTGTCTTATGCAGGTGCAACTTCATGTCTACACCGCAACCAAGCTACCTTGAGGCTGAAGCTCAAGTGTGGGGGAACTCCTTAGCAAGCAAAAATAATCTCAGGGGAGTACCAGTTTCTTTAATTATGCTTTTTTTTGCTAAAATGCTGTGGAGAGCTTCTGTGAAAATGTTTATTTGTGACCTTTGTGTTTTCTCTATTTTATCTACTTACCGAAAAGGTCTTCTGAAACTTTCCCTTGTTTTTCTGGTGAACAATGAGGACATTGTTCAATTTAAGTGTGGGGGAGTGCCCTTTTCGGTGAAATTTTGTGCTAAAATGTTTAATCTCTCTGCTTATCTTGCGTTTGTCCAAAATTAAATTATGGACCCTGCTGATGTGGGTTGTTCTCTTTAAGAACAAATACTGTTATGAATTGTGGGATAAATGGTACAAAATTTTCATTTTGATTACTTTTGAGGAGCATTTTTATGCGGTGTGACCAAATGATCTGTAATGGTTGGATTTTTATTGCTCAGGGGTTCTTCTGTCTTCTTCTTAGGGATTGCTAAGGGGTGCTTCTCTGTCAAAAAATAAAAAAAATAAAACAAGGGACTTGCGAGACACCATTGGTAACCAACAAAGAGAGTTGAGTGTTCTTAAATACAAAGGCTTGATGCCTAATATTATCTTCTCATCTCTTATGCAAAAGTGAAACAAATGCATAAATCTATTTTTCCTTTTGTTTTCTCCTCAATGCCCATTCTTGAGAGAAGTTAGCCGTGGTAAAAGTTCTCAAAGTCACCTTAACTGAGAAGCATTGAAGTACTCCGGATCATACCCCGAAACTCTAATTTTTATTTTTACCCTGAGCACACCTGTGCCACCAGCAGTTGATGGATCACACTCCTCAAAAAGTTTAAGATCATGAACTGTCCACCTCTTTATCCTACCCTTCATAATAATATTTGTTAGTATTGAGCATTCCCTACTTACTTGGGTACATGGTTTTGCTTGAGGACAAGCAAAAAGTAAGTGTGGGGGTGTGATAAGTGTCCAAATGAGCATGTTTTATGGGTGTATTTCATATATTATATTAGCACTTTTCTTGCTCATTTCTCCACTTTGGTTAGTTTTCCTCTAGTTTATGTTTTATTAGTTATCTTACAGATTTATTGGTTAAACATGAGGAAAACCAAGCTAGGAGCAAAGTAGACGAAGAGACGAACGCATAGGCGCAAACAGATCTTAAATCGGAGCTGAAACGAACATTTTAAGTAAACAAGGAACAACCACGTCCGTGTGTTGTCCGCGGAAGAAAGGCCGGACAAGAGGGACACGTCCGTGTGTTGTCTGCGGAAGAAAGGCCGGACAAGAGGGACACGTCCGTGTGTTGTCCGCGGAAGAAAGGCCGGACAAGGAGTGTGTCCGTGTGTGCGTCCGAGGAGATTAGGCCGGACAGAGGGCGGACGGGAAGAATGTGTCCGTGGATGTTTGCTCGGACAGAAAGAAATGTTTCTGTGCTGTCCGTGGATATTTGCCCGGACAAGAAATAAATGTGTCCGTGGATAAATGACCGGACAACAAATAGAGGTGCAACTACGCCGACCGTCTTCCCCAATTTTCTTCGGCGCCTGCAAACATATCTATCTACCCCCTCAACAATATCAGGCGCCGGCGCACTCCTCAAATTCCTCATGCGTGCTCCAGCACTGTCTCCACTCCAGCTCTGCCTCCAACCTTATCCTCTGCTTCTATATAAACCCAGCTCATTCTGCGATAAATGATACGCGGGAGATTGAAGAAATCACACAACAACACCACACTTCACCATTCTCTTCCATTCATTTCCTCCCGTAACACCATAACACTCCATCTTTTATTTATTTCACCACTTCACCACACTCACTCACGTACTCAGCAGAAGCAGTATTTTAAAAAGAGAGAAAAGAGGCAGCAGAAGTGAGAGCGAGTGCAGACCCGTTCTTCTCAAGCAGTTTCTGAAATAATGATTATTTCTATCGTTACTCTATTTTTATTTCTGTCGATTTCTGAGTAAACTTATATTTGTGCTTAGGATGGGTGTTTAACCCCAAATAATTCAGACGTATTTATAATACCGAGTTTGCTTATAAATATTTGTTTTGTCTCTCTCTATTATTAAATGTTTAAGAAGTGATCATTTTTACACATTTACGGTTTCTCTTATTTCAATGATTTTGTAAATTTGAGAATAGACCACAAAGAGAGACAAACGTTAGATAATATCTCCTTGATTAGCAGATAAAATCCATCGCTGTTATTAAAAGAATTCTTGCTTAATGCTAATTAATGATTTTAGACTTTTTCTGATTGTAAAAAGTCTATTGAATTAATTAAGAGTTGTCCTTATCTATGATTTAGGAAGGCCACAAGATAAATTCTTAAACAGACAAATAAGAGCAAATTGGGATTATAATTAATGTCTGAAGTATATTTGGGCGATTTCACCTTCCTTAGCACATTTTCCATCCATTTGGTACACAACTGTTTTATTTAAGCTTTTAATTGTTTTTATCTGTTCAACCCAAAAATACCAAGATTGCCACTGGCTAAACCCCTTTTTATTTACTGTTTATTAAATACCGGAACTAGGAAAATTGAACAATTTCCCTGTGGATACGACACTTGTTGTACTACTCCGACTAGGTGCACTTGCCTATTAGTTTGATATAAATCTATGTATAATAATGTGTAGATTTTACTCAACACGTATCCACAGGGACTTCGTAACTATCTAGTTATAAGCTTAGTAAATGCGCAAGAAGATATAAACAAAAGTGCATAAATGTAAATTTGGGGTTTTTTGGGGTTTTGATTGATATTGGGAAATAAAGAAAAGCAATAAGAACTAAACTTACTATATAAGATAGGTGTACTCTAGGATTAGTGGGTATCACCTAAAATGCCCAATTACACTCATAAACACACCTCCATTTAGTTGTCTATTAGAGCTAAAGTAAAGATTCCCCAAATCATGGAACAATACATTCTTACCTAATTAATTAAACCATCTTAATCAAAGAAGGTCAAAGTCACTAGGTAACATTAATTTCAAGCTTTTCAACAAAAGCCCTAAGGTTTTACCTCCTAATCAAGAGTGAAAAATCTAGGGTTTATCCCTCCTTGGTCAAATCCCAATCTCAAAATCATATATTGAAAGGAATTACCATAAATGCAATAAATAATCAAATTAGAGCACTAATTAATCCTTGAAGAAGATAAAACAAATATTATAAAAGAGGTAGAGTTACAAGCTACATTGGAGCATTCAAAGTTCAAAACCCATCCTAGAGCACAAATGGATTCTACAAAACCATATAGAAAAGAAAAGCATAAAAGGGAGAAGAAGAAGCCATTAATGGTGCTTGGAAGCTTTGGAGAAGGTGAGCTCTTTCTTCTCTTATTTCTCCTTTTATTTCCCTTCTTTTTCACCCTCTTTCTTTGTGTTTTCAGCTGGTGGAGTCGTGGTTGAAGAATGGGGAGAAGTGTCCCCAAAATTATTGTTCTAAAGACTGAAGAAAACGGTTTAGAAACACGTGCCGAGAGCTTAACGATCAAGACAGGTCTTTGTCCGAAGACCAAAGGAGTACCGCTCTGATGACAAGAGATAGTAGGATTATAATAGTGAGCATAGGATTTGGGTATACGGGAAACGTTTGTGAGGATTCATGACCTAAGAAGGTCGTTGCAATGCTAAAAGCTTGCAAATATTAGCCTAAAGGGCACTTCAATATTTAATGACCATAACTACGGTACAATACCGAGTAAAGGGTCTAACCCGTCCTTCTGATAAATGTCAGGGAGGGGTCTGGGTAAGAATACTAATGAAGGACGAGGTATGACGGAAGGTGGTGGAGGACTTGCAACCCCAAGTAACGCTGAGACAGTTGCAACCGCTCGCACTTGAAGGGAGCACATCCCGGGAAATAGCAGTAGTACCCCACCCGCCGCTGCCCGTACCTCGAGTACCTCCTAGAAAGGCAATGAAATGAGAAGCGCCAGGGAGATGGATAATTCCTCCTAATCGGGAAAACCCGATGTGGCTGCTAGAGGTGTTGTAACATCCGAGTGAGAAGAGAATTTGTGATGCAATGAATCACTGAGGACCGGGGGTCTTGATAATGACGTGCTATCTATGAGACGCTGTCATGCGTAATATGAACTAAACAATGAACCCTACTGAAGAGGGATAAATTTCATAGGACAAAAGGGTCATCTTGCAGACTAGCGATGCAGCCCTGGCCGGTAACCAGAGGAGAGCACTAATAAGTGCAACTGGGAACAAGAAATGGAACAACGAGTTTAAATCAACTCACAAATGCATAACATGCTGAACTAATAACCGCTTGTAAGTCTTACCCGAAAAAGGGATAGCTCCGAGCCTATGCAACTTCAAAGGTTCAAGAAGACCTGACCTGCATCATACGAAGACTATAAGAGTCTACAAGATGGAACTCGCCAAGGTTGCTACAATATAGCACCTCGGAAGGGAGTTAAAACTCTAGTACCACAACGAAACGTGTGGGAACGAGAGTGAGAATGAGAATGTAAGAAGTGTATAAGAAACTCCTCGAAAGAAGCGGGAACCTAATAAGGGAGTAATGTTGCAGCTGACACGCACTGTACCGGTGGCTCAGTCTGCATGGTGCACTTGCCACAACAAGTGCGGTAGAAATCCTCATACCAAAATTTCAACCTGCTATGCACACTTGCCACAGCAAGTGCTGTAACTACGAATTAATTCTGAAAGACCATGTAGACCGGGAGGTACACTACCATGGCTATTAATTAACACTAAATTTTCATGCAAGTCCGTAATGAAAAGAAGCAAGGACATAACTTGTCTAGAATAAGGGTCACGAAACCCTTAAGTTTGGAGGGCGATAAAACTTTGGGAAGGCCCGGTGAGTCTCATCATTAAAAACCAAAATGATTACACCAGATGATAAGGTGTTGGACCATAGTAAATATAAATAATTGCAAAGTAAGGCTTACAAGCCTAACCCTAGTACCGGTACCGACATCAAATGTCAAGTATTACCGATGGGGAGTGTCGAGTCTTCAAGACAAGTACGACCATACTCGGGGAGTGCATAACACTTGTGGTTAAACCACCACCATAATTGTGGAAGAACAAGAAGTGAGCTACCCAAGCCATGATGCGAACTATAACCCATCCAATTAATCGGATGAGGAACCAGGCACGATTGCCGTTATGGCAAACACTCTCAAGCCGTAAGAGAAGCATAGATAAGATGCGAACATGCAATGAAGTGGGCCGGCCGATGTTATGCCCGAACAGCACACACCAATGGTGTTGTGAATCCTTGTTAAAGGAAGGACACACTATTCCCTAATAAAATCGATGTTAAGATCAATGTTGCTGCTAGATCCAGTACGAAGAGCAAAGGTTAATAAATGAACAATAAAATAACTTGGGGATGGGAAATACCGTGACCTTGGAAGAGAAAGATTGAGATATGAAGCTGGTATCATTAAAGCAATTACAATTCCAAGCACTAGTCAAAGGTACTCACTTAACTCCCCACTCTCCATTTCAGCAATTTTGAAGTTCTAGAGCAAGCTTGGTAGAAATCAAACTCCAAGAGCATAAGGTAAGCTCTTAAGGCATATTATATATACCATTCTCTTCCTCTTTTCACTGCCTATTCAATGAGCCATCATAAATATAATTCCTACATCTAAATCAGGCCGAGTTAATCTTGTAATAACACATACAAAACCGACTGAAATCAACTTTGGAGCAAAAGAAGCAAAAAATCACTTCTTAAGGTAAAAATGTGTCTTAAGCTTCCACCTTCGTTTCTACTCTTGTAATGGTTGATTCCATAAGTTCATCCACTCATTTTCTTCCCATTTTTATGGTAGAACCTTGGCTGTTCTTGGTTCCCTTGGAGGTGGCCGAAATCATCCATAAACCACCCTTTAAAAAGTTCTTCAAGGGTAAGCTAAACTAGACCTTTCCATGTAATTAAATAAGATTATTTAGTATGATTTTTAGAGGAGAACTAACTCTCTTTATACTGTCCAAAAATAGGGCCGAAAATCATCTTGGAAATATCATGAAATTCAAAGGTAAAAATCATCTTCTTAAGGCTTATTTCACGCTTTAAGATTGTGCCTATGTTAGCCAATTCCTAGAGCTGAATCATACCTTATTCTCATTGTTAAATACATGTCAAGAGGCTGAGAAAAAATCCCTTAGGCAGCCGTGAGCAACAAGCTTGAGAAAATCAGGGAAAAAGTCATTTTCAAAGGGTAAAAACAAAATCTAAACCCTATACTATGTTAATTAGTACATGAACTTTGTATTGGTGTATAAATGTGATATACCATTAATATAATGTGTATAAACTTGAGTGGTGTGAAGAAAACCAAGTCTTAAGCTTCAAAATACAAGGTAAAACCTTAATGCTCATTTTTATGCTTTAAGGTATTTTAGACTTGTGTTTAATGTTGAAGCCGGGAGTGAACTGTTAATAATGGTCCATTTTGACCTTAAAATGACTAGGAACTAATATGAACAGCTTTGGTTAATCACTTAAGTGATTTAATGACATAATTGTCAAATTTAAGACATTATGGGGTAAGTTTGCAAATACCATAAAAATCTGAATAAACAGGTGTGAAGTAGGCCAAGTTTATAAGAGTTTAAGTGCTTTTAATGCTTTAAGGTTTAAGCATTTTAGTAGCATGTGGGTTATGTGAGTGTATTGGTGTAAATAAATATTATTTGGAGTATTAAAATGCATAAGGGTAGAAAGTTAGGCCTTGGATGAATTTAGGATGTAAAATGTAAGTTATAGAAAAGTTAAAGGATTAATTGAAAGTCTTGGAAAAGAATAGGGCAAAACCATAATTTTAGAGAAGTGCTGGTCAAAGTAGAAACTTGGAGGTCAACCTTGATTAGAGAATAAGTGTTGACCAAGTTTAGGTGAAGAAATAAATTAAATAGCAATTTTAATAGAGTTTAGAAGTAGATTGTAAGTTTTATAAACTTATGGGGTTAAAGTGAAATTAATGAAAGTGTAGGTGTTGTTATGTAAATAAAATAGACTAGGGTCTGTTATAAAGTTTTGGAAGAAATTGGGTTATTTTGGAGTTATATAAATAAGTAGTGTATAACATAAAGTTTAAGGATGAAATTGTAACAATTTGATAAAAAATGGGGTCAAATTGTAATTTCCAAAAGAGTTGGGTTAATGAAACAGTTCTGGAGAATCTAGGGTGTGTTCGGAAATATAAATAACCTGGTTTGAGACTTTGGGTTATAACTATACAAGATAAAATGTTATAATATATGGTAGAACATAAGGTTGCAATGTCATCAAGAAAAATGTGGCAAGAAGGTAAATTATGGAAAGTTGGGGTGTTGTACGATATTATGTAGAGCATATAGAGGAGTTTTACTATATGGTGCAGTATGTCATTATGTAACATCAGGTAATAAGTTAAATACTAGCTAAGTAAGTTAGTATAAGGTTAGGGGAACCTTAAAGTGCACCTTGAATTATAAGGATTTATGGAGTTTTACAATTGTCTAAATAAGTTGTAAATAAATATATGTTGGAAAAGAAGTTTAACATATTCAGAGGAAAGCTCAATACATGTTAGAATCATATTATAAACATTAGACATAAAAGTCTAAGTAATATATATGACGAGTTAAACTAAAGAAAGGGTTATGTAATTCAAAGGAATTAAATGGTGAATTATATAGAATGTAGACTTGCACATTTTAGCCAAGTCAACTACATTGACTTAGTCAACTCAATTGACCAAGAAGGTCAACATTGACAAACTCATAAGAAAGATGAGACTGATAAATAAACTAAACATTATAAGGTCAAATGTACTACTAGCATATAGTAACAAAACTATATGTTCATATATTTATATATATATAAACTTATATAAATACACAATTGTATATTCATATAATTAAACCTATAATTTGATGAAATAGGTTACAAGGATTTAATCCTATGTGATAAGACATACAACAAATGTCATTAATACAAGAATTAAAACATAACACGACTAATCCCGAACTTACTCGAAAACCTGAGTAAAGATGACTAGATAATCATGGGGTAATTACCAGAGGAGTTAGTGACTAGTCGGGATACCGAATTAGTCCGTATTACAGAGAGCTAATATGTAGCCTCGTATTCCATAGTCGAATGCATTAGATGACATGCGTTAGAGGACGAGCTCAGAGGATTAGCGGGCGAGCATGAAACTTCACACTAGCGAATATTACGGTGAAAGGTATGTTATTGTGTGATCCGATTGTTCCTAAGGATTTCCTCGGCTTCGGAATTTGTGTGCTTACTTGCTAAGAGGATATCTGTGATTGATGATAACTATCATATGTGATTGGTTGAATGTTGTTGCCTTGTATTAAATTGCTTATGCTATGCAATATTACTTGTTCGTATATATTTATATATAAACCAAACTAAGGCAAGACAAATGCTATCTTATAATAAAGATAAGAGACGTAATAAATAAAACGTCATAGCATAGAATAATAACAAGATATATTATCTGAACTTCTAAGGACTTACTTAGAAACAGAGCAACGACCCATTTAAAGTCGTTCTTGTTATTATTACATTCGAATGGTATAAATCACCTAGAGACCCTAGGTATAAGACCTTGATGGCACACATTCGAAATGTTACACTGAGACCTAAGTTGAACTAAGGATATAGATTAAGTGAACTTAATCATTCAACGACTAGTATATGGAGGTAGTATAAGTAGAAATCCAAGGGGACGTGGCTCTTGGTGCACGCTGTGATCGCAAACATGATGCGAGGATGTCCACGTACGGGTCCTCTGCTCAAATAAATTCCAACGAACTAAGATGGTTCGTCGGTCGGATACTCTACCGTTGGAGTGGCTACTACCATTGGTGACCCGTCGAATATAGGGGTATATTGTAGAGACACGCCGTCGTTTAACGAGACATTGTCATTAGCTTGAGGTGGTCCTCAGCTAAAACATAATACAAACATATAGGTAGCTCGTATCATTGGCAAACATTATTTAGTTGCTTAAAAGCCAAGAACGAGAATAAATCATATACGTATTTATAACTCTCGTATTGTTCGCATTGAATGTCTATCGATTTGATTGCATTGTGATATGCTACGTGGTGAATTACATGGTGTATGTGTGTGTGTGGTTTGAATGAGTTTAGTTATCAAACTCGTATATACATTGATATGTATTGGATTGTTTTATTGTTTGTGTGATGAGTGAAGTCGGGGGCTATGAATGTTGTGTGAATTATCGCAATACGTATTATTGCTTTACAATGTTTATTATTAAATGGAACTGCATGTAAATTGAACTGCATGCCCACTAGACCAATTAATCCGAGGGTCTGAGGGCGCATGACGGTCACATAGTAGCATACTCAGCAGGGACTGATTCCATACATACAAATAAACATCTACATGTGTACAACTGTTGAAGACGACAGAGCGCGGGATGTGATGGGTAGTTAGACGTCGTTACAAAGATTATGTTGTTGTAATACAATTCTATTGTAAGAATGTTGTAGAAGGATTGAATATTAGAATTCTCCCTAGTTATTGTATTTGAATTGATGTGTAGAAGTATGTCTATCTCTTGATCATCACAGTGGTTGTTGTGAATGGTAATTGGATGCCTAGTTACTCACATGGGTGAGTAACGGCGGTAGCACCCGAGTCGGTATAATTGCATTATTCTTCCGCTGTATTGTGATTAAGGTTGAGCAGATTGTGCCAAGTTTAGTATTAATGTGTGATTACGAGTTAGGGGTGTTACGTTTTATGCTTAAATAGATGAAAATACTGAAGAAAAAGGTTTAGAAACATGTGTCGGGAGCTTAACGATCAATTATAGAGAAACAAAGATTCTAGAGCATTTTATGCCTGGTCCGGGTCTTTGTCCGAACTTATAGACCCGGACCAATTACAGAGAAATCTTTCTGCTAAGATTTAGGTATGATCGCGATCAAATTACTGTCCAGCCGAGCATCTAGATCCGTACGCTGATTTTCTCGCCCGGACGTGAGACAAGCTGGTCCAGGTATTTGACTCGGACGTAAACCTAGACCAAGCACAATTATGTCACATGGAGTGTTTTCTGTGAGACGTCCAGGTATTTTAACCGGACGGGATACATTGAGCCGCAGACGCATCATTTCATTAAAGTATTCAAAGTTTATATATTTTGAGATCAGAATCGGTCAGAGGATCCATCATCTTCCTTATACAACACAAAACCCTAGCCGCCTAGAGAATTAAGAGAAAGAAAGAAACATCTACTCATGGTGGACCAAAGATTGTAGAGCAGGACGACGTTTCGACATTAGTTCTTCATCACAGATTTGATGGCGTTCTTTCTTCCTACTATTGTTATTTATGTTTCTGCTATGTCTGAGTAGTCGTTAGAATTCTGGTTTGCTATGGACATCTGGTTTATTATTTTTCTTCCTGAGTTGTTGAATGCAAATAAATTCTATACAGATTGTAGTTCTATTCCATGTTTAATATTGAATTCTCTTGTGATTAATTATTGCTTGAGTTTATCTAGTATGAATTGCTTACAAGTGAGAACTGTGGCGTTCATTAGACCATAGGAATATTACCAGTGAAACTAGAGATGGAAATTCCTCAAGATTAGCTGACTATAAACCATATGATTCATGAACGCTACTAGTTAATTAGTAAATTCGTAACGAGAGTTAGGATTTAGGAATTGCTAGTAAGAATATATCTTTCGAGAGATCGGTTTTAGATTAATTTAGCTCTAGGGTTGCAATCTAGAATGAGAAAAACACTCAGGAAGGTAATTGATAAACTAGGGAGAAGTAATAAACCAGGATTCCACTATTTAGCTTGTTAGAAGATCACTTTTAATTGTTTTTATTTTAATTATTCATTTAGTTTCTACAAACAAACCCTCAATTTACTATTCAGTTTATTAGTTAGTTTAGAATAGAGATTCAAACTAGACACTGTCTCTTTTAGTTCGATAACCTGAAGGGATAATTTAGGAAAACTTACTATGATAGACCGATACACTTGCCATACTGAGTTTAACCCATACATTAACCCGACCCAGTCAACCACACCTCAGAAGGCTAATTCACTAGGTCCCAAAACAGAAGCTTAAACTTTCAGAACAGAAGGTGTTGCAAGACACGAACACCAAAGCACATTGCCCTAAACGTGACAAAACCAAAATCATTCCAGAAATAGAAGTTTTATACTAAGACTATCAAAGAACGGAAAGCTGAACGGAAACAGAAACTCAAATAATATTCTCTAAGCCATTCAAAGGTTATAAACAAAATAGAATACTTTCGGAACAAAAATACACATAAACACGTTCTAAAACATGTCACAATAGCTTAAACGAGCAATTTAGGTGAAATTAGAGGGGTGTCCGGACACATGCCGTGACACAAAACAGAGGTGTCCGGACATGTGTCCGGACTTACAAGTCCGGACGCATGCCAAAACTCATAATAGAGTGATCCGGACATACAAGTCTGGACATACAAGTCCGGACGTACAAGTCCGGACGCATGCCGGGTTTGAAATCCAAAAGGGTGTTCGGACATCCGGGCGAATCTACAAGTCCGGACAGAGACCAAAAAAGAAATATACGAGGTGTCCGGACTTGTGTCTGGACTTGCATGTTTGGACATAAGCCGAACTACAAATCCAGGACCCATCCTCGCACCCTGTTCGGACAAGGCACAAACCGTCTGAAATCAGAGGCGTCTGGATCATTGTCCGGACAAAAGTCCGGACAGCACACAAATTGCAAAATTCAACAACAAAACAGAGAGAAGCCAGAACCACAAATCACCATAGATATGCATAATCTTTCCATAACAAAATAGTCAATGGAAACACATTCCCATGGGGTTTTAATAGAGTAAAACACAACTCAAATCCAAGTCGGATTCACCACCAAAATCAGACAACCAATGAACACATGCAGAAACGAAAATGAAAGCCAGAAACCCCGTGGGTGAACACACCCAAATCAAATCCATCTACCACCTACCTCACATCCGAAGCATCGCACGACTCTACTGAGTCCACACAGCACACTCCTCGAATCCCTTACGAAGCACGGACTGAATTAATCAAAGGTTAAAACCCAAAATCAAGAATGAGGAGGAAACAACGAAGAACGAACTCAACAATTCCACAACCTACAAACCTGAGGGATGACCAACTAGCAGACCAAAATCCCCACAAACTGGACCAAACGAACAATTGATCATTGGAACCGAGGGAGTAAGGGAGGATGTTGAAGGAGAGAAAAGCGAGAGGGAGCGCGGAATAACATGATATGAATGAGGAAAGTGAAGAAGAGGAAGTTAGGAAATTCCTTTTTCCTAACTTAATAAACAACAAACAAATTTCCCCTTTTTACCCCTTCTTCCTTAAAAGCTAACAATATAACTACGAATGACATAAGTCACTCTAACATAACACATAAAATGACATACGCTTCCTTTGTGAATCAGAAAAAAAAGAATAAAAAAAACTGGGGCACAACGGAGGTTACCAATGACGCTGCTTTTTTGGACTGGTTCACCACAGTCTATCTAGGGAAAACATGTGAGGATATAGAAGAAGTGATTACTTTGCTCTGGAAATTATGGTTCACTAAATGTCAAAGTTTGCACAACCGAACCCAGACTTTTGAGCAAGGGATGGATCAAACATAGTCTTTTTTAGACACGGCTCTCTCGACCAGCTCCAGCCATTCCCGACTTTCTTATGATGCGTAGGAGCCAAGCCCTAGGGAGCTCATGATAATGGTTGATGCAAGTGTAGATTCTAGCTAGCTCCACTGGATGAGGGGATGTTTGTAGGGATCGCACTGAGCAAATCATAACAATAGCCATAGTTAGGGAAGACATCCCTTGGTCTCTACAGATTGTAGAAGATAAGGCCCTTCTATTATGCGTGGAGATGGCAATTAAGCTAGAGGCCCCTTCAATTGTTTTTAATTCGGATTGCCTATCTATCATTCAGTATATCCCTAAGGGGCTAATGTTCAAGCTGATGTGAAGCTCATTATGCGAGATGTTATGGATCCGGCAGAGCGAATTGAAAATGCTTCTTGGTTGTCTCTTAATATACAAAATAATAAGGATGTTCATCTATTAGCTAACATAGTAGGTAGGATCGATTCTTTTGAAGGAATCTAGACAAGCGATGTACCATATTGTATTATGAAGGTGTTTTAATAAAAGTATCTTCTTCTTCAGGAAAAAAATTCCATCATCCACATCACTATTAACTCTTTTTATATTTTAGATTTTACCAATATAACCGTGTCAAAAATCACTACCTTAGATGTCCAAAATATCTGGTTAACTATTAACTTTATGGTCTTTTATAAAAAAAAAGGTAAATTCACAATATACCCCTAAAAAAAATTCATAATTCACAATATATCTCTTTTTCAAAACATGTTTATAAGATATCCCTAAAAAGTTTCAAAATTCATAAAATATTCAGTTCCTCGAAATGATCTTGAATAATGACTAATTTACCCCTAAGATTTCAAGTATGTTTCAAGTTCACAATATGCCACTTTTTTATTTAGAGCATTTAATAATATTTTACAAAAAATATTCAACATACTACCAAAAGTAACTAAATTCAAAAATAATGAAAAAAGTAATAAAATTATAAAATAATTACTAAAACATATATAAAATTGAAATAAAAGTAATAATTCTTAAAAATGAAATATACAAAAAATTTCAAAAAAATTGATGATTAAATATTATATGATAAGCATATTTATGTAACTTTATAAACAAACTCCATCCAATATAAGATGAGAAGAATAAAATTAACATATACACGTTGATTTAAATTAATTGATATACTAACTAGAAAATTGTAAAATTTGTATCGAAATATATATATAATTTAAAAAATTGAAAACATAATAAAGTATAAAAGATAATATATTATTTAGAATTTGCACATTTCATAAAATAAGTATATAAAAATATTATAAAAAAATCTTAAATTTTAATTTATACTATTCTAAACTCATCATACTATGATTAGTTTATTTACAATAAAATCAAGAAAATAAAATTTTCATAAAACCAATAAATATTTCAATTTTCCCTTCTTTATTTAGCGAATTTTGTTAATTTTTAGGGGTATATTGTGAATTATGAAACTTTTATTATAGTTTTTTTCACGACTTTCAGGTTTATGTTAGTTTTGTTTATATTAGTTTTGAGCATAGTTTTTGTTAAAGTTTAACTCGACCAGCTATTAGATTTATCTCAGTTATGAGTGAATTTTTTTTGTAATATTATGTGTTATATAAACATCTGGCTGATAATTATGTTTATGATAGTTTTGAGCTTCAACTATTGGGTTTATGTTAGTTCGATTAACTTAGTTTCCACCAAGTATTTGTGACTGGCTAGGGATTCCTGCGAATAGGACCAGCCTCCGTAGTTGTTCCCATTGGATCTCTCGCTACTGCAAGAGAAATCGCCCGATCGACCAAGTGAAAAGAGCCACCATCGTCAATGTGGTCTATTACCTATGGATAGAGAGATGCAAGAGAGTAATGCCCAACCAAGCAAGAGACCCAGTCCTTATTGTTGCGGACATTAAAGCTACCACCAAATCTATTATCTAGATGAAGATGGGTCATTCTAGCAAGGACTCTCACTGGCTAGATAGGGTGCTGACCTTTTGATGTGAGGGATAATGTTGTTCACATCCACTTTACTTCTATAGCTCTTCGCTATATATGTTACTGAGAGCTTTTGTACATCCCCACCCCCACCCCTTTGATTATCTTTCGGAGGCGCCTACGCCCTATATATCACTTTTGTAAAACTCTATTTATATATAATTCATTACCTTTTAAAAAAAAAAACTTAGTTTCCACCATATTTTTGTTTAGGGCTAACTTGATGACTTGAAGAAAATACTTCTTTCTCACACAGTTTATTAACTGAAAAGAAAATAGATACGTAAAGTATTAAGTCAATCTCTCGGCACATTGCTTGTGTCATTATATGAAATTATGTATTGCTTAAAAAAGATTATAATTTAGTATGACTTGGTGGGGTTATAGTGATTAATTAATCTTAATCTTGCCTGCAACCACCGGTCATGTGAGTTCAGCGAAGCGAGATAAGCCTTAGTGTTCAATCTGTCTAGCTACATTTGCTGACTAATCAATACATACAGCGACCAGACAGGAACTTAAAAACGACACTTCCCCTTCTTAAACTCTTTTTTTTCATCAAAACTCGAGTTAACCAACAGAACAAGCTCCACAATTCACATCCATGGAAGCAGCCAGAGTTCAATACTTACCTCAAACCAGGCCTGCAATTTCAGTACCCTCTCAATACATACAACCACCAGAACTCCGTCCTAAACCTTCATCTGATGCTTCAACCACCGTCCCTATCATAGATCTCTCTTCTCCTCACGCCACCATCCTTTCAGAGATTGACTTAGCTTGCAGGAAATGGGGAACTTTCCAAGTGGTCAACCATGGTGTCCCTAATCAGTTGCTTGATGATGTAAGAAGTGTTAGCTTGGGTTTCTATGAGGGCTGTGATAAAACTGAGAAGATGAAATATGGTCGAGATGCTAGTGTACCTGGCCGTGAAGGCTACTACGGGTCTCAGATTATTGTTAGCAACGACAACGACCATGTCATGAATTGGAGAGACTTCATCTGTCATGACACTTTCCCCCTTTCCCGTCGTAGAACTTCCCGCTGGCCAGATTTTCCATCAAACTACAAACAAGTAGTGGAAGAGTATTGTGGGTACATAAAGGGACTCACCCAGAAGCTATTAGCCCTGGCATCTGAATCACTCGGTGCTAAACCTTCTTATATCGAGGATGCCGTTGGTGAAATCTACCAGAATATAGTGATAAGCTACTACCCACCTTGTCCACAACCGGAACTCACACTTGGTCTTCAAGCGCACACGGATAATGGTGCGATGACACTTCTTCTTCAAGACGATGTCGGAGGACTTGAAGTGTTAAAGGATGGAGATTGGATTCTTGTAAAGCCCATAAAGTATGGTATTATTGTGATATTGGCTAACCAAACTGAGGTGATAACCAATGGCGCCTATAAGAGTGTTGTACACCGGGTCGTGACCAATACTAGTAAACCAAGGGTGTCTATTGCCACTTTTCATGACCCAGCTCCCACAAGGAAGATAGACCCATCTCCAGATCTTGTTGGGGAATCATCTCCACCACATTAGAAGTTGTCTATGGTGATTATGTGGTATAAACAAGGGCCAGATTGTAAGAGGAATGTTGACGCGTTGTCTGATTTGTCAAGCCAATTACAGAAGGTTTTAAAACTTTGTTATACCAAAAAAAAAACTGTTATCATTTTATGATATGGCCTATGGGTCGAATACTCGTATTCTAATACAAAAGTGATATCATGTGTCACATAAATATGACCGGTGACATATCAGCGACTATCGGGATTATGTTAGTTAGCGTATTTGTTAACGCTACATTAGTTTTTTTTTAACAATGTTAACGCTACACTAGTTGACTATCAGGTTTATTGCCAAGTTTGTATTTTGTTAAAGGGTAATTTGGCCCACTACAGGTTTGTGCAGATTTTTTGTATGTGATGTTCTATATATGAATTTTCGGCGGATTATCGCATTCATGTTTTTTTTTAATCAAACTGTGATACCTTCATTAATAACTTAGCAAGAGAGATTACACCAGCTTACATTCCCACTCCACATTAACAAGCAGAAGACCTCTTCCTTCCTCAAACTACTACAACAAATTATCAGCAAAATCAGAGACAAAAACAAGACTCTTAAACAGCCACATAATACTATCAGAACTAAACTGAACCACTAGCATGGTAATCAACCCAACTTTAATCCAAAAGGAAGCATCCCAGCTAGACTTGGACCTGCTTCGTCTGATCATATCACCAACCCATTCCTGAGCCACCATATAACACCAGCGCACTATCCTGAGATAGTTACCACAGTTATACTCCCAGTAATACCAAAAACTAACAATTGGATCCTTAAGTACCTTCCAAGCTCCCCACTTGATCGATTTGTCCGTTAGATTGAGACACAAGCTAAGGCTACCCATCAGATTGACAAGCTCCAGAGCTATTAATCGTGATAACAATCTAACAATATGCACAATAATAGTGCTTGAGATCTTTCCAGCATTGATCTTAAAGCTGCACTTAATCCTTTCTAGCTGCACCTTCTTATGATTACTGTCGAACATCCATTTCTTCTTCTTCTGCTGTCTACAGAAACAGCGATTTCTGAGTCTACTCTTAATCTTCCTCTTGTAAGTCATTACTCCAAACAACCATCTAAAGAATAACACCCTAACCAATTGAGAAAACTCTCCTTTGCCCAGTTTGGACAGAATCCTCCTACTCCCAGTCAACACTTACTCGACAACACCAACACCCTGATAGCAAAATCCCCTTGCATCTCAGTCTCTGTCAAAGGACTGTTAGCTGCACAAGGAATCATTCCTCCTGGCTGCCTTGCTTATCAGCAAGAGTAGCCTTGTGCAGATTTTCCTTAGTATTAATCGATTCCTTTAAGATCTTAGCAGCCTGGTTCTTACCCCTTTTTTCACACCAACTGATCAGAACCAACATCCTCGCCGGGAAACCTAACCAAAATAGCAAATCGACCAGCAACTAATAACACATGAACTCACCCCAAGAGCTAGAAAGAAGTGGCGATGAAAAACCGCCAGAACAACACTAATCGGAGCAACAGAGACCAGACGACGGGAGAAGGAATAACATACCCCTCACCCAACAGAAGCGCACCGGCAAAACCCCTACTACCTCCTGGAGAGTACTGACGGAACCAAATGCCCCACCCCGAACAAAGACTATCCAATTCCCGCACTGGAGAAGACCGGTGAAGGGAACCCCGAAAACACACACCAGAAAGAACACGCAGACACGACACGACCCTGTAACCCAGCCCAGAAGGACAACCCTAACTGGTTGACGAAGAGAACAAAGCCTGATGAAGAACCACTAATGAAGAGGATCCTGGAGAACACGAGCGCCGCTACCGGCCAAGAAGGATAGAACTGGCCTAAGCCAAACTCACTGCCTCAACAGATGAGAAGAAGAGAACGACTCCGGTCGTCTCTGGAATCGCCTCTGACGAGAGCAATACGTTGGGAGCTACCTAGTATAACAACGATCTGAGGGGCACTTCTTGCCACGAAGTGTGGTAGTGCAGCGGAAATCGTGAGAGAAGACAAGGGGAACAGCGAACAAAAGCGGGGAACAACGGCGGAATAAGCGGCGGTGAATAGTTACCAGAGAGGGAGCGAACCGACTCTCATCGAAACCCTTCCAATTGCTCACTCGGTGCGGGACCGTGTAGTGGTAGGCCTACTAGTTGACTATCGCATTCATGTTAGTTTTGAGTGAATTCTTTAAGTAACTTAGATTGAGAATTATTTGGCTACAAGTAAGATATTTTTCTAAAAGCCAAAAAGATTATCAAAGCCAGGTTTTGACGACCTGGGTCATGGATCCTGCACTCTTCTGCTGCGCTATCCTGATTTGATTTGTATTGGTTATAACTAGGGCTGTTATGGAAAACTGAAACCGTCAAACCGAAATCGGAACCAGTAAAACTGAAACCATAAATTTAATTAACTGAAGTGGTTTACCGGAATGACTGCAGCAGTAAATAAAAAACCAAGTATGCAAAAACTTATTATACAGAGTTTCACACATTTTACACTATCCAACACAAGTATAATTGTAGGCAGTTAGATATCTATCTCTGTAGAGTTTTACAGCTGAAAGATGACTGAGAAGCATATAATTGTCGGCAGTTAGATAATGACATAGATTAACAATTGTTCTTAAATAATTATATACCGACAAGAGAAGCTTGGCTGTCTGTAGTGTAGCTTGAGTTAAACAACAAACATATTATTTAATCAGATCGATCATGATTCACGTGAGCTAGCTAACTCAATAATTGAAATCAATCACCATATAATTATATATATTCTTTCCATCCCAAAAGGAACTGTTAGAGTGAATCACCAAACTCACAAGCAAAAGAAACTTAAGAAAAGGACAGCTTACGCACCTTGTATGCAAAGAAAAAACACAGCAGCAGCAGCAGCACTAACAGCAACATCAACAAATGATTTACCTATAAAAACACGGATTTCATTGAGCTAACTATTCAATTTAGTAAACAACTCATGCAAGGCTTCGACTTCACTCACAGTGACTGTAAAGTATTTAATTAAACTGTACAGAAAAAATTAGGAAATGTTGCTAAGTGATTAAATGCAGCAGCACTATTAAACGCAGTAGCACTCTACAAGATCATTAAACATTTGTCAGTCACTTCCTGATTCTAAATCATATAAACTAGCAAGAACATCCTCATCATCATCCTCTTGGTCTTGCTCCTCTTCCTGCTCCAGCTCCTCCTCATCCTCACTATCCTCACTATCATCATCTTCTGTCACTCTAATCATTAAATCTACATTCACATGTAAATCTACATTCTTGTAACTGGTCTTTACCAGCAAATATCAAAAAAAAAATTAAATCTACATTCACACTCACTAGAGGAGTAACATCATCGCTCACTTTCCCCTAGATCATCTTCCGCCATGTTTGGTACTCCAACATCCAATAAAAGATCATCAACCTCATCGTCGTCTTCACTTCATTATCCTCCATACTTAGAACATTACTCAAGTTCCGAGGTGTAGTATATATGCAAGATCTTCATCCTGGTTCATTATGGACCTTTGTATAAAAACTTATCTCACTTGTGATGCCAAAGAAAAAGGCTCACCAGTCGCTAGAAACTTCTTAGAATTGATCATAACTCCATAGTTATCCCTTTATATCCCAGTTCTTGTATTATACACATCATACCAAATACATCTAAACAAAACCATAATCGGGTCCCTATCACCAACTTTAGGAGCATCAAATTCCAACTCTAAAACTTCTTTTAGTACCCCAAAGAAGTCTAGCTGGCCATTCTCTTCATCTCCTCTAACAACAACCCCACTGTTCTGTGTTTTCCTTCTTTTTTGTCGCTTCTTAGTATGAAAACGATATCCATTGACAAAGTAGCCTTTGTAGTTTTACTTGGGCCTCTAGATAAAGATAATAACTCCAGGGTTGCTCTCTCATCATTCTCGATATAAAGTTTCCAAATCTATAAGAATAAATGACACGAATATTGAATAAAGATAATAATTCTAGGGTTGACTCAAACAGACGACAATTTTTACAAAAAGAACGATGTAATACTTACATGTGATTTAAACCAATCAACAAAATCCTTATGTGCTTCATCAGACATTGCTAGACCTGGCAATTTTGACCCAACCCGAAACCCAACCCGAACCCAACCCATAATTTTGCGGGTTAGGGTCTTGATTATTGACCCATCTATTTTTTGGGTTGGGTTAGGGTAACAAGCTAATTTTGTGGGTTGGGTTAGGGTAGAGATCTTAACCCATGACCCAACCCGAAACCCGAAATATATTTGTTAGTAATAAAAAATAAAATATTAATTCATATATATATAATTTTTAGATCAAACTATACCTTAGCCTTAAGCCCAAGTGCAGTTGGTCTTTCCCACCTTTAATAATATCACATAATCTTAACTAAATAAACGGCCCAACCAGCTGCATATCAAACAAAGGGCACAACCATACCTTAATATAATGTTGAATACCCAAATGCTCTCGTCTTGCATACTCACAACCATTTTTCTTCTCTACGTCGTTGTTTATGTCTATGTCGCTCTTCATCTCTGTCCAATGTTTATTTTTCTTATTCTCACTGCCATAGTTATTCTTGAGAACATAGGTATGTTCAGATAAGCTAGAAGGGTGAACAAAAGTAGATGATATGTATTTTTTGTAAGTAGAATCTTGATTATAGACCTCTTAGTGAATTCTGAAGCCAACAATGTCGATAGCGTGCTGCATAAAAGTTCCTCAACTGTTGGTAACGATTAAGTGATTGTGATTGTACTTTTCTAAGGCATGACCACTCAGTTTAAACAGGTGTAGTTATTTTAAAACTATCAGTCATAGTTTGAGGCTTTGAGCTCTCAGTTATAAATTATTTCTAACTTTAGAAGATTTTTCTTTAGTACATTTCTCTAATGCATAATGAAGATTTTCATTTTCGTTCCTATTTTTATTAAGGGCCCTAGGAACATGTGCATATCTAGATAGGATTTCTCCCCAACAGTGGTCGAGCTTTAGGCTTAGATTGACAAAAATAAACTTATGAAAAAAGTACGTGTTATTCTATTCATGGGAAATTGGTACAGTACTTTTACATTCTTTGCGTAACATGGAATTCGTTTAAAGTTTGGTCGATCAAGCAAGATTACTTCTCTTTCTTTTGTTTCATCCTAATTAGTGTGCCGGCTAGCACTGGATGTTTTTGGACTTTTTTTATTAATTTCTACTCCTAATCCATCTTAATTATTGTACACTTGAAAAAATGGGTTGGGTGGGTTGGGTTAGGGTTGAAGGATTTTAAACGGGTTGGGCTAGGGTCATGATTTTCTGACCCATCCATTTTTGGGTTGGGTTGGGGTTGATGATATTTTAAATGGGTTGGGTTAGGGTTGATATCAACCCGACCCCGACCCAAATTGCCAGGTCTAGACATTGCATGTTCTCTGCTCACCATAAATTTCTTAACTTACATAAAAGTTAAAAATATTGAGTAAAGATGTAAAATATAGTGAAAAAGAAGATTGGGATCTTACTCCATAAAAGGTTGAACTTCAGGACAATTTCGAAGGATATACAGTTGAACTTTCCTCCAGTCCATATCACATAGCCTTCTCATTGTTCCCTTTCCTAATGGTCTTCCTCTTTTCTTAAATGTAGAAAGATGAAATGGGGGAGGTTTATCATCCACATCGTTTCTGTCAACACGATTGAATTTTGTCTTTGTTCCCCTCAAATACCTTGAGCAAAATGTTAGGCATTCATTCATAATATAGCCTTCAACAATCGAGCCTTTAGGCCGAGCTTTGTTCGGCACATATGACTTTAGTTCTCTTATTCCCCTACAAGAGTTAGTTTTATATCTCACATTCTGTTGAATACAAAAAAGTGCAATAACCAATTGAAAACAAATGTTGTTACCTTTCAAATCTGAACATCCATCGACCTTGAACAGGTCTACCAAGCATTGCCTCTCTAGCAAGATGTACAGTGAGATGTACCATAACATCAAAAAAAGAAGGAACAAATATCTTTTCAAGCTTGCAAAGTATCACCGCAGCTCTTTATCCCATTCCTTCAACTGATCAAGCGTTAGAACCTTGGAGCATAGATTCTTGTAGAACAAACTAAGCTCAGCTAATGGCTCAAACGCGGGATTGGGCAAGATATTCCGAAATGTTGGTATAAGTAAATCTTACATGAATATGTGATAGTCATGACTTTTCATATCCATAATCTTCTGATCTCCCAAACTAGCACATCGTGCTGTGTTCGAAGAATAACTATCAGGCACTTTCACAGTGGATAAGAACTCTAATACTTATTTTTTATGTGCAACGGTCAACTGATATGATGCTCTAGGAATGTAATATTTCCCATCCACTTGTACTGGGTGCAAATGCTTATGCATGTTCAATTCAATCAAATCAAGCCGAGAGTTCAAATTATCTTTCGTCTTCCCTTGAATGTCAAGTGTTGTTCCAAATACATTGTCAACTATGTTTTTTGAAATGTGCATGACATCTAGGTTATGACGAATATTTAACTCCCTCCAACACGGAAGTTGATAAAAAATATGCACTTTTTCTTGAACTGCCCGACCAAACCTCTCATCTTGCTTCCGTTTTTGCTCTACTTTCCTCCCAAAAGTGAAATTATGGATTCCACAAAACAATTCAAGAATATCATATCCATAAAGGGGCTTGGGAGGCGGTCTTCTCTCCATTTCCCCATTAAATGATTTCTTATCAAATCTAAATCGATGATCTGGCTCCAAAAATCTACGATGACCCAAGAAGCATTGCTTGCTTCCATGCTTGAGTCGCAGATAACAAGTCTCGATGTGGCAAATAGGGCACGTAAATCTCCCAGCAGTAGAGTAACCAGACAAGTTGGCGTAAGCTGGGAAATCATTAATAGTCCATAACAACACTGCCTTCATGTTAAACATGCTACGACTATGAGAGTCATAAGTCTCTATCCCAACTTGCCATAGTTTTCGAAGTTCCTCAATCAGCGGCTCTAGGAATACATCAATGTTATATCCAGGATGCACTAGACCAGGGATCAAAAGTGAGAGAAATTGAAATGCATCATTCATGAACATTGTTGATGGTAGATTGTAAGGAACTACATACACAGGCCATATGTTATACCCTCTACCATAACCTTGCCCGGGATGAAATCCATCTGCTGCAAGACCCAACCTGACATTACGTGGGTCACTTGCAAAATCAGGATGATTCTGATCAAAGCTCTTCCATTCACTAACATCAGCCGGATGTTCTATAACATCACCATCAATACGCTTCTCCCTATGCCATCGCATATGGCTTGCAATGTCACAGGAGATAAATAGTCTTTTAAGCCTTGGAGCGATAGGAAGATAACGGAGAACTAATCTAGGAACTCTGGGTTGTGACTGCGAAAAACCTTGAGATTCCGAATAAGGAGCACTATCATCAGCAATGGAACTCCTTCTTCCCACCTTGATTCAAGACATTCAGGAGACAGATCAACATTAGCATAATTATTTCGGAAAAGGACACAATGATTCACACAAGCATGGATATTCTCATAACGTAAACCCAAACTTTTTTTTTGTATTTCTTTGCTTCCCCAGAATTCTTTGGAAAACTAGGTCATAATTGAAAGGCCTCTGCAATTCCTTGAGTAACATCGTAAACGACTTATTACTCCACCAACCACTTACTTTAAGATGCAACAAAGTTACAATGAAAGATAACTTTGAGTAAGTGTTACACCCTGGGTATAGTCACTCTTTTGCTGCATTCATTAGTCTATTAAGATCATCTGGAAGCTTCCTCTATCCATATTCTCACCTTCCATATCATCACCTGCTTGAGGTTGAGAGAACACATTTGTGGCATCTCGCACCAAAGACGCCATGTCATCTGACATTAAAAGATCTTCCACATCATATTCATCATCTTCCTCCTCATCCATATGCCCGTCCATATGATAAACAGTAGGATATACAATATCTTCTTCCCCATGTTGGGTCCATGGATTATAATTGGGATCAATTCCTTTCAGAAAAAGATGAGCTCTCATTGTGATCCGATTTCGTACAAAACGATTTACACAACTCATACAAGGACATTTCAACTTCACATTTGAGCTCAGGTTTGTGTCCTTAAAAGCAAAGTCCAAGAATTCTTGAACACCCTTATGATAAACGTCTTGTTTCCTACCACTCCACCCTTCAAGACGCATCCAATCTCTACTATTATCCATCATTATTAAGACATAGAAAACAACATAATGATTATTTGACATGCAAAAAAAAAAGTGGAGATGAGGTGAATTTAGGCAAGAAAGGAAGAACTCGTATAGGTTCGCTTGTTTTTCCTGAAATTTAATTATAAAACAATGGGGGCAACTAAGGAGTACATGAAATATTGTCTTAGAATGAAGCACTTAATTTAAAAGGCTATTTGAACACCATAGCAGAAAAACCTCTGAATTATAGCAAGATAAATGGGGTAAATAATGCACTTATGCAGTGGAAAACTTTGAATGCTAGTAATCAAAACAAAGGGACATTGATCTTTGTTCAAGTAGCAACATTAGAAGCGAAACCGTATAGATAGGGAGTCATTGACATTTAGACTGTAGCATTCCATAAAAGATTAACCCACTGCAATGGGCATTGCTAATTGCGACTAGAATAGAAGGCATACCTCTTTAATTGACCAATATGACAGTGCCATTAGTATTGTTTTATCAGTTCAAAGCTTTTGAAATAATGTTAAAGAGAAGCCTATCTTAATGAACTTAAACACGTTTAGCTTTGACGACTTTTAGATTGTGAAAAACAAACGGTACTAAAAAGAAGTGAAGTATAACTAAGAACTTAAAAAAACATCTCATATTATTGCTGTATCACAACTCATTTTTGTGACAGCAAAACAAGAATGGATAAAATCTGGAGACGCTTAATATCAGTAATGATTCAATTGCTTTAGGCTTACGAAAAATGTACTAAAATCCAGCAGAAATTGTTGTTTGACAGGAAGTGCAAAAGTAAATGTAATATTATCTATGATGTTCTATTTTACTGGCCAATGTGTACCAAACAGTAGCAAATCCATCATAAATATATGCATGTACAGACTTTCCAACAACAGCGGTAGCACACAACAACAGTAGCAGTCAGGTCGGTCTCTGCTACACATGAAGCTCAAACCTGTTCAGGCTTGTCCACTAGTATTAATTGGGTCAAATATTGTATTGTTTGCTGCCTAGCCTACCTAATACTATATAACCTACGTATGTATGCAAAAGGAAAACCCAAGATTCCACAGAAAAGCATTGATCTAAAAATAAGAAAATGTAGGCATGTTGGGCGTTTTGAAAGAAAGTTATTATGGAGTTCCCTGATCCTAAACTGGTTTCACGTTCTTCCCAATAGCAAAAGACGATTGACAATCATGGAAGATGTCAGTGGAATCGTCAAGCCAGACAGGTAAAAAAAGATGAAATAAAAGTAGATAAGCAAATGGGAAAGGAACTAACGAGTTTGTACCTCAGAGAACTGCTACTTATATTTGCTTTTGATTCTGATTCTGGAACCAAATGGCAACTTGTCTTGGATGTAACCCAGTTCAAAGCTATTCTCAAGAGTATCGTCACTTGCCTAAGTGTAAGCCTCTTAAAATTTGTCTACCCCCTGAAGAAAAGGAAGAATCAATCAGATAATGTAATATGTGGAGATAGAGAACCCTAATTTCAAATTTTTGCCCCAAATTTAACAAATGTAGATCGATAATAGAGATGGAGCTCAGACTAGTACCTAACAGAGATGAAGATGAAAAGAGTTTAGGCGAGTAAAGAAAGCGGAAGAACTCGTTTAGGGCTTGTTGTTTCTGAAATTTAATTATAATACAATGGGGCGACTAAACGAGGCTTCCTCCGTAGATTGCTCAAGGACGTGACTAAACTTGCCCCCGATTAGATTCTAAGCAACCCAGGCGATCTAGAACACATCACCCCCATTGAAGCCATAGGCTGGCAGCGAGCAACATGCCAACGGAGGCAAAAGATCTGAGGTCACCCCCGTTGATAAAAAAATAGAGGCGACATAGAAACTCGCCCCGGTTGATCTTAAAATAAAAGGGAGACTGATAAACTCACCCCCGTTGATATTAAAAACAGCAATGACTACTCAACTCGCCCCCGTTGATCATGAAATTAGAGGCAACAGCATGCTCGCCCACTTTGATCTCTGTTTGGATGCAAATTTTATGTTGTCTCCCTTGATGTTATACAAATTGCCCCCATAGATCCATATTCTTGTAGTGAAATCGAAACCGGAACCGGTGAAACTGAAACTGGAAATCTGGTTAACCGAAGAGGTTTGCCGGTTCGGTTAACCGAACCGTTTAATTTCCCGGTTCTAGTTCCGGTTACGGTTATTGATTTTAGGGAATTTGGTTAACCGGTAAAACCGTTTAAGCCTTTTAATTTATTATTTTTTTAGTATAAGTATAAAACTATAAGGTTAATTATTAGATTTACCAAAAATAAGTGTACAATTATATAGTTAATGGTAGAATTATACTAAAACCAATAAAGTCTTAACAAAATCGACGACAAACCGGTTTAATACCGCATCAAAACCGGTAAAACCGCTCATTATTTAATAATTATAAGAAAAAAAATATGAATCTACATCATTTCATTGAACCGCTAAACCTGTAAAACTGCACCAGAACTGACGGTTAACTGATCCCAGTTAACCGCTTCTAAATGAACCAATTACGGTTATCAAATTTGACTAACCGAAAATCCGGTTAACCGGTCTCTAGTTAACCGATTTTTTTTCCAGCTAACCGGTTACGAACACCCCTAGTTATGACTATCAGTACTTTATGACTATTGCCTCAGTATAGCTCATTATTTCTATTCCGATAAACAAACTGCCTCATCTCCTCGACAATCGGTGCGTAATAAAATAGACATCAAACTACCTGTGATTGTACAACAGCATCACATGTTTGTCTATTGTTTCCAGTCCTTCGGAAGCTAAAAACTGTGTCTGTTAGTCTGTCACTGACAGCTTCGAATAGAAAAAGGTTCGACGTGTTCTTAAGAATACCTAGATATACAAAGGCCCTTTGGAATTGCTCACTACCTGCCAGATCTCCACCTGCTTAGGATCTATGCAGCTTGGAATTTCGGCCACTATTTTTGTTTTGATGGTATTATATATGACAGTATATTATAAAAAGGAAAAATTACATCCCCCACCCATGACGTTTGGAGAAATTACACACCCCACCCACAAGGTTTCAAAAATTACTTTGTCCACCCATGTGGTTTTCTTTATTTTACATCCGGCAACTTTTCTAATATTTGATCAACTTAAAAGATGCTTAATGTTATCCAAAATTGATAAAAAAACATGGATGATGCTAAGGTGTTATATTTTTGTCCAATACCAAATCCAATGTTTTTAAAGCACGTATATGACCTGTGGGACCCAATGAAAACACATTGAAATGTCACATGTTTCATTGGGTCCCACAGATCACATATGAGTTTAAAAACGTTAGATTACACGGTAGATCAAAATATAACACCTTAGCATCGTTCATGTAAAGTTTCATCAATTTTGGATAAAATTTAAGCATCTTTTAAGTTGATCAAATATTAGAAAAGTTGTCAGATGTAAAATAGAGGAAACCACATGGGTGGGCAAAGTAATTTTTGAAACCTCATAGGTGGGGTGTGTAATTTCACCAAACGTCATGAGTGGGGATGTAATTTTCCCTTAAAAAAATAGAATACATGACCACATAGAATCACTAAAAGTACAGTAAATATATTTTCAAATACGTCAAAAAAGAGATGAGGCAAATGAATGCCATTCAGGCTCACAACTATTGCAACAATTCATATGCCTTTTTGCATTTAACAAGATCAATTAGATTTTGGGCAATTCCAGCTGAAAATAAAACAGTGGCAACAAGGACAAAAGTGGGGAAAATTTTCTCTAAACCGATTTGACTAAATTATTTAATGATTAGGAACTATAGACATTACAATATATTAGATCTATGAGGGCAACTTTTATTGCCCTCATAGATCAATAACTTGCCTCAACCTATAAGGACGAGGAAATGATTACCCCCAAGGTTGCTTCTGAAGACATGCCATGATAGACTATAGTGACGATGTTTTTGTCTTGTCCTGTTTGACAAGATCTATGAGGGCAACTAAAGTTACCCTCTTTGACCCGAAGCAAACAAAGCAATAAAGTTGCTCTATTTGATCTTTAATCAACAGGGGCGAGATATCTTGGTCGCCCCTTTTGTTTATTCTCAACAAGGGCGAGCTAATTTAGTCGCCCTCTATGATTGAACTCAAACACGGCGACCCTCGTTCTCGCCCTCTTTGGTCTTTACTCTCAGTATGGTTTGTTTGATCTTTTGGGGGTGAGATATTTTGATCGCCCTCTTTGATACATTATATGGTGATGAGCTTGGTTGGTCGCCCA
>CM041777.1:76157031-76175579 GCA_023374045.1 Limonium bicolor | reverse complement strand
CGAGAGACAATGTGTGGGCGCAAAAGGTTCCAAATCGGAGCTATAACAAAGAAGAAGATAGAGTAGTTTTTCCTCTCTGTCTCGGACCTCCCCAGGCGGACCACCCCTGTGGGGGGTGAAGTTTTGGAGGCCGAAAACGCTCGTTCCGGGGTCCAAAATTGCTTCTGGTCCGGACCGCCCCAGGCCGACCGCCCCACAGGGGCGGTCGACGCGTATTTTTGCCCAGAATTGAGTTTTTGAACGAGAATTTTGGGGTTCTCCCCATTCTTCAACCCACACAAACTCCACCAATTGAAAACACAAAGAATAGGGAGAAAATAGGGAAATAAGAGGTGAAAAAAGGAGAAAGAGAAGAATAGCTCACCTTTTCCAAAGCTTCCAAGCTCCATTAATGGCTTCTTCTTCTCCCTTTTATGCTTTTTTTTTCTCTATAGTTGTGTAGAATCCATTTGTGCTCTAGGATGGATTTTGAACTTTGAATGCTTCAATGTAGCTTGTAACTCTACCTTTTTTATAATAGTTGTTTTATCTTCTTCAAGGATTAATTAGTGCTCTAATTTGATTAGTTATTGCATTTATGGTGATTTCTTTCAATATATGATTTTGAGATTGAGATTTGACCAAGGAGGGATAAACCCTAGATTTTGCACTCTTGATTAGGAGGTAAAACCTTAGGGCTATTGTTGAAAAGCTTGAAATTAATGCTACCTAATGACTTTGACCTTCTTTGATTAAGATTGTTTAATTAATTATGTAAGAATGGATTGTTCCATGATTTGAGGAATCTTTACTTTAGCCCTAATATACAACTAAATGAAGGTGTGTTTATGAGTGTAAATGGGCATTTTAGGTGATACCCACTAATCCTAGAGTACACCTAGTTAGTTTAGTTCTTATTGCTTTTCTTTATTTCCCATTGGCTACGTTCGGGTGGGTATAAACGTGGCAGTTTTGTGGCTGTTTTGGTCTGGTTGTTTTGTGGTAGTTTTGTTGGTTGTTTTGTGGTAGTTTTGTTGTTTGTTGTGCTGGTTTTTTTGTGGCTGTTTGAAAATAGTGTTCGGCAAGCGGCTTTCGTCTGACTGTTTGAATAAGTTAGTTTGTGCATGTTTTACCGTTTTTGGTGTTACAATTAAAAAATTTTATATTACATTTTAAAACAATTTTTTTGTTAATAAGTTAAAATATATGTAGATATTCAATTATATACTTTAATTATTATTATTCTTATTAACATTTCAGTAACAATTAATTTATAATATGTATACATATTAATTTATCAATAATTTTTTTACATGTATTAGAAAAAATAAAGAAATAAACCATTGTGTTTAGAGCAAATATATTAGATGTTACATATAAAAATAAAATTTTATGGATTACATATTAGTATTTAATATAACATTTCAAATGTATTAATACTTAAGATTATTTTTTTTTAATGGAATAAATAATATCATTGAATTGAAAAAATAATTCTTTCTAATAATAAAATAATTGACTGTAACCGAATATATATTGTACAGCTATCACTTATTATTTTATTATTATATATTATTTAATTATTGATAAAATATTTATTTTAACATATATTTGTAGTTAAAACAATATATTCTAATCAATTAAATATTACTTAATGAAATTCAAAAACATAAATTTAAATTTAATACTGGATATGCCGAGAATAAAAATAACATATATTAGCATATAAAATCATTTTAAAATATAATTATAAGTATTGAAATTTAAATTAATTTATTAAAAATTAATTTTTAAATATTAATTAATATATTAAAATATTCTCGCCCCCTTAATTACAGTTTTCTGGTTCCGCCTCTGTTTACGGTATTAATTCTATTTGCAACATAAATTGTTGGTTGTTTTGTGGTTGTTTTGAAAATGGTATATTTGTGGCTGTTTTGAAAATTGTTGTTCGGTGATGGCGGTTTGGCATTTTGGGTCAAAAATGCCAAAATCAAAAATGACACATTTATGCCACATTTGTGACATGTCCGAACGAAGCCAATATCAATCAAAACCCCCAAAAACCCCGAATTTACATTTATGCACTTTTGTTTATATCTTCTTGCACATTTACTAAGCTTATAATTAGCTAGATAGTTACGAAGTCCCTGTGGATACGACCTTGTTGAGCTACAACGACTGGGTTCACTTCCCATAGTTAGCAAGAGAGTTATTTTGCACAACAACGGGTCATTTGGGTCATCGGGCCATTTCTATTATGAGGCCACTGGGCCCATTGGTCTTTGGACCATTTCTGCGTTGTCGAGGGATCTTTCGATCCATTGGGTCACCGGGCCATTTCTATTATGAGGCCACTGGGCCCATTGGTCTTTGGACCCGTTCTATTTTGTAAAGTGATCTGTAGTGAACCACTCTGTCTGATTTTCATTCTGTATTGAGAATGTTTCATTTGGGAACAATGTGATCGTGGTTTATGACTTTGCTCTGTTCTTCTCCTGATTCTGATCATCCAAATTCTGATTTCTGTAAGCTTCTAACTTCAATATTGTCTTCCGCTGTATAGATATCTGTTTTGATTTCTGCTTAGCTCTGTTCTATTTTGAACTTTCATGTGTTTTGGAAGTCTTCTGCTTTGATTTTTTATTCTGTTTTGCTAAACGTATCAGTAAATACGTATATACGTGTATATATATAATCTGCAAACTGTTTAGAGCATGCTAAGCTAATGAAGTTTATCACCTGCTGAGCTATGGTTGCTCATTCCTATTATTCCGTTTAATTTGCAGGTTTTAGTGTTTGGCTGGAGACTTCTCCTTTGTCTTTAGTTTTGAGTTCAGTTTTGTATTTGAATTGTTGGGCTTAGGGCCCATTTGTATTTTGGCTTCCGCTTTGTAAGTTTTAAGACAAGCTTTGTAATCTTTTTTGTTTAATATCAAAGTATTTATTCAGTTTTGGGTATCATTATAGTGTAGCCTTGTGTATCTTAAGTAATAAGTGTTGGGTGTACGGTCTAGAACCAGGTGGTTTTGGGGTCGTTACATTTAGTGGTATCAGAGTCAGGATTGGCTTTTGCTGGGTTTTTTGGGTGTCTGCATGTCTACGCTTCCGTGTCGTCGGTCTGTTATGTTTTTACCACTTGCTGCTTGTTTTGTTACTATCTGATGTCTCTAGTGAGTGTTTGCTCTGTGGTTGACTACCATCAGAATGGTGCAGCAAAGCGAGTGTTTGTTGTTCTGTGTGTAAGTCTGGCAGTGTCGGGTCCTTAGGAAAAGGATGCCTTCTGGGAGTTCGTGTGATGTGTTGTGTGCTCTTTTGTTATGTTTGCTGTGTTTGAGTTATGATTGTTAGTAAGCTTCGTTGTGTGTTATGTGTCTTTGTCTAAGCAGTGAGCTCTGAGTGGTAGCTCGTAGTGAAGTTCAGCTTTTGGGGTGAGAGGGTCCTCTCCGTGTGTGTTAGTGTCTGTAGGTTTCTGGCACTTGAGGTGCATCAGTGTGAGCTTTGGGTTTTGTCAAATTTTGAGGATGAAATTCTTTTTAAGAGAGGTATAATGTCGTGCCTTGCCTTAGTTTTTTTTTAAAAAAAATTCTGATTCGTAAAAGGAGTGTATGTCATTTTTTGTCTTATGTTATGCCATTCGTAGTTATATTGTTAGCTTTTAAGGAAGGTGGGGTAAAAAGGGGAATTTTTTTGTTGTTTATTAAGTTAATCTTAACTTCATCTTCTTCGTTTTCCTCATTCACGTTATTCCGCTCTCTACGCTCCCTCTCGTTTTGCTTTCCTTCAACTTCCTCCCTTACTCCAACGATTCCAATGGTCAATTGTTCGTTTAGTCCAGTTCGTGGGGATTATGGTCTACTTGTTTTTCGTCCTACAGGTTTATAGGTTGTGATATTGTTGAGTTCGTTCTTCATTGTTTCCTCCCATTCCTGTTTTTGGGTTTTGACCTTTGATTACTTCAGTCTGTGCTTCGTCGAGTTCGAGTGGGGATCCGAGGAGTGTGTTGTGTGGAGGCCGTAGAGTGCGATGCTTCGGATGTGAGGTATGTGGTAGATGGATTTGATTTGGGTGTGTTCATCCATGGGGGTTTCTGGTTTCCGTTTTCATTTCGTATGTGTTGATTGGTTCTATGATTTTGGTGGTAAATCTGACTTGGATTTGAGTTGCATTTTGCTGTGTTAAAACCCGTGGGAATGTGTTTTCGATGACTATTTTGTTTTGGAAAGATTATGCATATCTATGGTGATTTGTTCTAGTTTCTCTCTGTTTCGTTGTTGAATTTCACAGTTTTTGTGCTGTTTGGACTTCTGTCTGGACTTGTATGTCCGGCAGTGATTCAGACGCCTCTGATTTCTGACGGTTTATTTTTACATGTCCGGACAGGGTGCAGGATGGGTCCTGGATTTAGTTCGGCTTTTTCGAACATGCAAGTCCGACACAAGTCTGGACACCTCGTACATTTCTTTTTTGAACTCTTTCCGAACTTGTAGATTCAGACTGATGTCCGGACGCCCTTTTGGATTTCAAACCCGGCATGCATCCGGACTTGTACATCTAGACACATGTCCGGACAACTCTATTTTGACGTTCGGCATGCATCCGGACTTGTAAGTCTGGACATGTCCGGACACCCCATATTTCGCCTAAATTGCTTGTTTGAGCTCTGTTTTACTTCCATTTGCGGGTTATTATCCCCTAAGTGTGTATATGCTGTTGTGACATGTTTAGCACGTGTTTTTTGTATTCTATTCTTAAGTATTCCGTTCTGTTTATAACCTTTGAATGGCTTTGCGAGTATGATTTCAATTTCTGTTTCCGTTCGGCTTTCCGTGCTTTGATAGTCTTAGTATAAGACTTTGTTTACAACCATTTTAGGTTTCGTCATGTAATGTGCTATGGTGTTTGTGTCTTGCAACACCTTCTGTTATGAAAGTTTCTGTTTTGGACCTAGTGAATTAGCCTTCTGAGCCTGGTTGACTGGGTCGGGTTAACCCGTAACATGCTATGTAGATGTCATTCTGTTTCTATGGGACCGATGGGTCCTTTGGTCTTCGGGCATTTCTGTTATGAGGTTGACGGGCCCATTGGTCTCTGGACCATTTCTACATTGTTGAGGGATCTTTCAATCCATAGGGTCTACACCCTCCTGTATGTGAGTGCTTTGAACTAGTGTCCCGTTCTATTTTGTAAAGTGATGTTTGAACTACTCTGTATCTTCGTCTGGATTGAGAACATTGTGATCGTGGTTTCTGACTTTGCTCTGTTGTGCTTCTGATTCTGATCATCCTACTTCTGATTTCTATAAAGCTTCTGACTTCAGTATTGTCTTCCACTATGTGGATATCTGTTTTGATTTCCGCTTAGCTCTATTCTGTTTTGGACTTCAGTGTGTTTTCAAAGTCTTCTACTTTGACTTTTGATTCTATTTTGCTAAACGTATCCGTATATATATATATGTTCTGTAAACTATTTTGAGCCTGCTCAGCTGATGAAGTTTATCACCTGCTGAGCTTGGTTGCTCATTCCTATTCTTCCGTCTGATTTGCAGGTTTTAGCGCTTGGCTGGAGACTTATGCTTTTGTCTTTAGTTTTTGAGTTTGGTTTTGTTTTGAATTGTTGGCCTTGGGGCCCATTTGTATTTTGGTTTCCATTTTGTAAGTTGTAAGACAAGCTTTGTAATCTTATTTGTTTAATATAAGAGTGTTTGTTCAGTTTTGGGTATCGTTAGAGTGTAGCCTTGCGTATCTTAGGTAATAAGTACACGGCGTGTAACGGTATCAGAACCAGGGGGGTTTTGTCATTACAACCTCTCTGGGGTGATGAACTCCTTCCAGGATCCACCACCTCTTCACCGTCGGGCAGTTGATAAAACCATCCGTTAGATTATCAAAACCCCCACACAAGGTGCACTTTTCCAGACCACGGTTACTACATTTGTTCACCAGAATCGCTCCGAGATTACATCATGTAGCAGTTTTCAAGCAAACAGACGCACCTTAGCAGAAGATTTCTTTTACGAACAATCTTCATTGCTTCGCCAATAAGATTTTTACCAGAAGTAGACAACCCATTTTTAATGGAGATCGCTCGGGCCATGTACATAGTAGGCGAAATTAACCGTGAAGCGCCCGTTCTTGGTGCCACCCCAACACCTAGAATCATCTTTGCCCTTCCTAAGGAAAGTCCTCTTATATAAGTGACATCATCTGTAGTGAACTAGTCCTTAAGTTTGTTTTGATCCCAGGTATACTCTGTCATTAATAAGCCACAAAACACGACCATGAGATTTAACCAAGGTTCCGGAATCTTGATGCTAGCACCATTACCAACAACTATCCTAGCTCAGTGTTTGACGGGAGGCAACACATTCCACATTGACCACCAAGTAGGGCTGGGTTCGTATCCTAATTTAGCCTCTAAGATACTCTTTCCCTTAAGATATTTACATTAATAATCTTAGACCAGAGAAGGTTAGGCTTGTCTAAAATTTTCTAGCACTGCTTAGCCAAAAAGGCATCATTGAAGGAGCGTAAGTCTATAATGCCCAACCACCTTCATCCCAGCTACAACAAAGAGCGTACCATTTTTTCCAGCAAATACCTCTTTGTTTAAGAGACCCAGTCCACCAAAACTGCTTGATAATGCCTTGGATTTCTTTAATAAGGGTAATGAGAAGCTAAATGACCCCCATGACATATGAAGGGATAGCATGAAGGAAGGATTTAATAAGGATTCCATGTCTAGCCTAGGAGATGAGCTTATCCAGCTTGGATTCTCTGGTAAATCCTATCCCTGACATATCCAAAGATCTGCTTTTTATACCTTCCAACTTCATTGGGGAATCCTAAGTAAAGACCTAAGTCGGCAACCTCCTTGACTTAGAAGATGCAGATCTGACATCTTAATCCGGTAGGAACATTAGCCAAGAAAATCAGCCCAGACTTATCAGTATAGATGTTTTCCCCCGAGGATATTTCAAGATCTCTAATAATCTTCATAAAGTTGTCAGCAAAAAAACATGTTGGTAATGCTGGTGCCCAGAACCTTATAGAAAAAGCCTTGGATCACTCCATTATTGACTTTATGATTGAGAGACGAGAACAAAACCTCCATACAACAGACAAAAAGAAAAGGAGATAGAGGGTCGCCCTGTCTAAGCCCCCTCTCTCGTTTAAAGCAGCCCCCCGGTCTTCCATTGATCAACACCGTAAAGGCGTGGTAATACATTTAGCAACCACCCTAATCCATCTGTCATGGAAACCCATAACATTAAGGACAACAATAATGAAGGGCCATTCTACTCTGTCAAAAGCTCTAGCCATGTCAAGCTTTAGCGCAAATTGGCCTCTTGAGGCGGCTATAGAGTTCTTCATCAAATGGATGAGCTCATGCGCTATAATAATCATATCATTAATAAGTTTTCCCGGAACAAAGACTCCTTGATCCTCCGAAATGATAAAAATAATTCATGACTGGTCTCAACTGATTAGTAAGGACTCTCGATATCACTCTGTACATCGTATTGTAAAGGGATATAGGTCTAAAGTTTTTCATCTGACAAGCTCCAGATTTCTTTGGAATTAAAGCTATATAGGTGTGATTGAGGCCTCCGGCATAAAATCCGTATTCAAGACCTGAAGGCCAAGGTCAATAAAGTCCTCCCCAACAATGTCTCAGAAAGTATGAAGGAAACAACCATTTATACCATCCGGCCCCGGGGCTTATTGGGGTTCATGTCATGGACAACCAGTATAACCTTCTTCTCTCTAGTGAATTATTTGCCCAAAAGGTCGTGTTGATCGCTTGCAACTCTATTAGCTACACCCGCCAGGAGGGAATCCAAGGAAGAAGGATCAGTGGTTTTGTAAATGTTGGAAAAGTACTGGTTAGCAGTGTTTACAATGTCTTGCCAATCATAAAAATCTTCTCCCTTGATCATCTCTTATTTCATGGATCACATTCTTCCTTCTCCTAGCCTGAACTTTTTGGAAGAAGGACTTGGTGTTCCCGTCCCCTTCCCTTAACCACTTGTATCTTGACCTCTGGGCCCATCTTGTTTCCTCCCTAAGGAGTAGGAGGTCCAACTGTTTATTATGGTCCTTCCAGGTGGGATGATTAGGCTGGGGTGACAAAGATTGGCTACTTTATTAATCTCCTCTTTTAATTCAAGCATGCGTGCCTTCTCTTCCTTGAGCTTCATACATCCCAAGATCTAAGAGTCCCTCCACAGATGGCCACTTTTGAATATAATTACCTTGATAATTGTACCAAGTCCTACTCACAATCTCTCTACATTCCATCTCCTCAGCCCAGCAGTTTTTAAATTTGAAGAAAGACGGCCCTTTCCTAATGACCTCCTTAAGCACTACTTTAATTGACTCGTGATCTGACCATCCCCAGCCCAAGTGGATGTTCCTAGCATGAGGGAAAAGGTATGTCCAACTCTCATTTCGAAAGGCTCGGTCTAACCTACTTCTTGGCTGCGGTCGGACATGGCTTTTCTATGGTATAAATGTGGCATTTTTGACAAAAAATGCCAAACCGCCACCTCTGAACAACAATTTTTAAAACAACCACAAATATACCAGCACAAAACAACCACAAAACAACCAATAATTTATGCTGTAAATATAATGAATACCGTAAACAGAGGTGGAGCCAGAAAACTGTAATTAGGGGACGAGAATATTTTAATAATATTAATTAATATTTAAAAATTAATTTTTAATAAATTAATTTAAATTTTCAATATTTATATTATATTTTAAACATGATATTATATATTAAATTTGACACAAAATTAAATTAAAATTGAAATATATAGATTATATATTATAAATTAGTTTATTTTCCTTTTTTATTTTTAGTTTTTTTTTAAAGATTGGTATACTAAATTATAAATTGAAAATAATATAGAACAATAGTTTTAAACTAGTAGTGTTTTTCTAAATTGTTTAGTCAGATATAGATAAATAGTCTCTTAAAACTATTACTATCTATCAATTCTAATAAAATATTCCACAAGGAAAAGAGCAAACTAATAAAAATTACGATGTAAACTTTCAGTTATATCAAAATTATTAGAGTACAAAATATTTGTAGTATATTTCAGAAATATCAATTATGATTATTCAGCTTGTTAAGTAAAAGATTAATTATAGCCAAGCCCCTGTGGCTTGGTCGGTAGATGAGTGATATACATGAACCAAAGGTCCTCGGTTCAAAACCTACCCACTACCGTAACTATAAAAAAAGTAATTATTAATTACAAAACTGTTTATACAAACTATTATGGTTTGTCAGTATATCAAAGTTATTATATGTTTTATACCGTGCTTAATACTTAAAGAATAATTTTATATGCTAATATACGTTATTTTTCATTTCTTGGCATATCCAGTATTAAATTTAAATTTATGTTTTTGAATTTCATTAAGTAATATTTAATTGAATAGAATACATTATTTTAACTACAAATATATGTTTAAAATAAATATTTTATCAACAATTAAACAATATATATAATAAAATAATAAGTGATATATATATTTGCTTACAGTTAATTATTTTAGTATTAGAAAGAATTGCTTTTTCATTTCAATGATATTATTTATTCCATTAAAAATTAAAATAATCTTAAGTATTAATACATTTGAAATGTTATATTAAATACTAATATATAATCCATAAAATTATATTTTTATATATAACATCTAAGATATTTGCTCTAAATACAATGGTTTATTTCTTTATTTTTTCAAATATATGTAAGAAATTTATTTATAAATTAATATATACACATATTATAAATTAATTGTCACTAAAATATTAATACAGAATATTAATTATTAAAGGCTATAATTGAATATCTACATATATTTTAACTTTATTAACAAAAAATTGTTTTAAAATGTAATAAAAAAATTTAATTGTAACAACGAAAACGGTAAACGCACCGCACAAAACTAACTTATTCAAAACACCCAGACGAAACCGCCGTCTGTCCAACACTAGTTTTCAAAAGAGCCACAAAACAATCAGCAAAACTATCACAAAACAGCCAGCCAAAACAACTAGACCAAAACAACCACAAAACTATCATAAAAAAGCCATGCCGAACGCAGCCCTTAATTTTCCTAACCATACCTCCAATTAGAGTAAGTTAATATGTCCCCAGTAAAACCCAAATCCACAAAATTACAAGAACTTGGGCAGTCCAATTAGAGTAAGTTAATCTTCCGCCTAGCTGCTCATGCCTGTAAATGATTTCATTGAGGTCTCTTATCACCAACCAAGGGGTAACTGGAGACCTCCTATGCATTCTGATCACCTCCCAAGTTTTCCATTTATCATGATTCTCGGTCCATCCATACACACATGTGCAATACCATCTGGGACCTAATCCATTAACTACGTGACAATAATGTGACGCACGGAACTGTTCAATATGTTCAAGGTAACAGAAATGCACCAAAGTAGTGTGATGCCTCCTCTCTGCCCCCACAATGCCAACTGCGAAGCCATCATAACTCGGCAAGGATCTAATAAATAGGCGCATTTCATCCACACTCCTCTTTGTCTCACTCAGAATATGATATCCGACATCTCATGATAACATGCAAGGACCATCTTCGGGAGCTTTGGCTACCCAAACCCCGATAGGAAACTCATTGCAAGGAATACTAACAACAACAACTTCACACCAGTTGGGAAGATTGAACAGAGAAATAAATGGAAGGGGGAACGAGGCACACCTGTTGATCGAGATTCAGTAATCTAGTTGAGAGGGTGAGAGAGATTTCAAAGCAAGCTTGTAACCACTCCCCGTCGCCCACACTAGCCATGTCACCCAATTACTATTTCCGGGAAGGAAGCCTTGCATGTTGAAGCACTAACTTCAGAACCTAAATCCAAATCGACAAAAAACCTATCTCGATTGAGAAAGATTGCTAGGCCCCTCACAGCCGAAGGAAAGATGGGCAGTAAAATTTGCAGAAGGTAATGTAGTAAACTCATGATCAGGCCACAAGACCCTAATTAAGAACCGAAACAAGTAGGGAGGACTAGAGAATCATGAAGATAGGAGCACACACCTGTGGGACTAAGAGCTCAAGAGAAATTGGCGGACGAAGAAGGAGAGGAGGCTGATGAGGTTAGTCGAGATTAGGCTGGAGAAAAAAGGGGACCGGTTATACAAAGGAAGGTAGAGAGGAGGAGGAGCTTCTCACTCTAACGTATTTCAATCATAGTTTATGATGAAGAAAGCATGAGGGAAAATATTATAATATATCTTTAATGGGTAGAATCCACCTTCGGTTGTAGATGCCTTGCGTACTTTTATATTTGAGTCTAACCTATAGCATAAAACAATGACCGTATACATTTCAAATCAAAGATAGCTAAATAAATACATTACTTGATGTCATAGATTGATTTTGACATTTTTTTTGTTTTTTCAACATTATTAATACTGAATGGTTAAACTTAACTAGAGAGATTACCTTAATACTTTATATGTATATTTTTGAATAAGTTAACAAAGGGTAAGAAAAAAAAGTATTTTCTTCCTGATAAAAGTGGTATTTTATGTATTCAAAATGTGATATATTAATTTGTCCAGTGGTGATAAGAGATTCTATCTTCTCGACAACTTTTAAGATGAATTTGATTATATGTAGCTTGGTTATAGACGATAAATCACAACAGATGTTTTTTTTTTGTCTCTTTTGTGTAGCTTGGTTGTAGAAAAGAAATTCCAATTGAAAATGTGTATCACATAAGAAATAATAAATTGAGAGATTTAACTTAATATGGTCATTTTTAGTGGATCTTATTAGTTTACGAACTTAGTTAAGTCTAAGCCAACTTTGTTTATTGTTGGTTTTGAGCAAATTTATTATTTAAGGCTAATAATCCAAACTAACTTATAAACGATTGGACACTTTAAATAACTATGTTGACTAAACTATAAACATTTTTTTTTTGTTACATTTAAGGGAACATCATAACCAAAGTCATCGGAATCCAACACAAAATTTTTGTTCAATACTCATCTATCGACCTACAGAAAGTGTGTTAGAGGTATAACATTCTCATCAAACAACATAGAATGGGTAGTGGGGCATCAAGCAAATGAATCCCAGGATTATAGTGAAAATCCAAAATTAAATAGACTGTCGATCGATAATCAACCAATTTTGCTTAAATTTTTAGATTTAACTTAATCCTTTATTATATATATATATATACATTTATATCAAATTATTATAAATTGATGTAGTTATATATCATGCTACCACTAATATTGATGTTTATCAGTCATTGAGAATCCATTAAATACAAAAAATCTATTACTCATGATGTTCAAACTTTCAAATATATCCGCCAGCTTTCGAAAACCCGCTGGCTGAAGTTTGCTGATTCTAATTCTTCCTTCTACCATAGAGCCATAAAAGCTAGAAGGAACAAAAACTCCATCACGTCCATTACCAACGATCGGGGGAATGTCCTCAATACTCCTCTCGACATTGAGAAATGCCTAGTTGATCACTTCCAACATTCGCTAGGTTCTAGAGCTCCACTATCTCGTTCACTCACTGATCTGAATTTGGACAATTGTAGGCTGTTGGACCAATCCTCTTGGGCTTCCCTAATCCGTCCGGTTGATAATAATTCTATTAAATCAGCACTCTTCTCCATTGGTGATGATAAAGCCCCAGGCCCGGATGGTTACACTGCCAAATTCTTTAAGGCAGCCTGGCCCATCATAGGTAATGACATTTGTGATGCAGTTAAAAATTATTAGCAAAAATCCTTGCAGAGAGACTTAAGAATGTCCTCCCCTCCCTAGTGAGTGCTAACCAAGGGGCGTTCATCAAAGGCCGCCTTATATCAGACAATATTCAGCTTTGCTCATGCCTTATGAAAAACTATCAAAGAGCCCATATATCCCCTCGATGCACAATGAAGATGGACATCAGAAAAGCCTTCGACACTGTCGACTGGACCTTCCTCCAGGACACTCTCTTCCTTCCTAAACTCCCCCCCGGAATTTAGGAACTGGATTATGCAATGTGTCACTACAACCTCATTCTCAATAAACATCAATGGCTACCCTTCAGCATCCTTCAAAGGGGAGCGGGGATTGCGCCAAGGCGAGCCCCTTTCACCATACCTATTCACGCTGGTTATGGACATTCTTTCTCGCCTTCTTGACCAACTTCAGTGCTCCACAGGTTTCCACTACCACCCATCATGCAAACCTCTCCGTATCACCCATCTTTTCTTTGCAGATGATGCCCTTCTATTTTGTAGAGGGGATAAACACTCCATTAGTCTTATGCTTGACAAAATAAATCTCTCCGCTAATGTCTCTGGGCTAAGGCTTAACCATACCAAATCAGACCTTTTCCTTGGGGGGGTTACTCCTGCGCTTGCTGACTCGCTTATACAGCTAACGGGATTTAACCAGGGGTCATTCCCATTCCGCTATCTGGGCATACCTATCACTGCTAGGAAGCCAAGAGCTGCAGATTTCAACCCCCTAATGGATAGCATCCACAAAGCTATCACATCTTGGAGCAGTAAATCCCTCTCGTTTGTGGGTAGGCTTGCGCTCATCCAAAGTACTCTCTTTGGTGTTGTGGGGTTCTGGGCCTCCTGTATAGCTATCCCTAAGTCTGTCGTTAAAAGGGTCAACCACTGCTTCCGGTCTTTCCTTTGGTCAGGAGAGGCAGAAAGCAGCTCTGCCCCACCAGTTGCTTGGAGCGCCATTACCAACACTAAGAAAAATGGCGGTCTAGGGCTAAAAGATATACACAAATGGAATATGTGTTTCATGCTCAAGACTATCTCAGCCATCACCCACGACCCAGAACGCCTTTGGATTCAATGGATCCACAAGCTCTTCCTGCCCACTTGTACCATATGGACGACCGTTGCTAAAGGGAATGATCCATGGATCTGGAAAGCAATCCTTCAAGCTAGGGATTGGTGGATTGATCAATGTGGGTCTCCCAATGATGCATATTCCCTCTTCCACTCCTATCCTAGCCGTCCTAGGGTCAGCTTATTCTATAAGGATGTCTCTACCCCTCCCAGGCCCTTCGCCTGGTCCAATATATGCTGGAACTCTTGGTCTTCCCCTAAGGCTAAATTTATCTCTTGGATTACTCTAAAAGGTAGACTTAAAACCTGTGATAAGCTCCAAACGTGGGGCATCTGTCTTGCTAACAGGTGCTGGCTCTGTGAGCATGCTCAAGAGACAAACAACCATCTTTTTTTCCAATGCAGGTACTCGAGCAGAGTCTGGTGGAGCACTTGTGACTGGTTGGGTATCCCCATGAACAGGAGAAACCTCTGTAGCTGTTCAAACTGGATCAACAGATACTACAAGAGACGACGCCCGATGGACCTAGTGAAGAGAGCAGCTGTCGCCAATGTTATTTATCACATCTGGATCGAAAGATGCAAACGAGCAATGGCAAACAAAGCCAGAGACCCCTCTCTCATAATTTCTGACATCAAAGCTGCCATAAAAGCTATCATATGGACGAAGATGAATGCGGCCAGTCCAGACTTTGCCTGGCTTGATAGAGTCCTATGCTCTTAGATACTGTCTTTACACATGAGTTCTCTTTTGTAATCCCTTGTATTTGTACTTTGGCAACAGCCATTTGGAAGTTCTTGTACTCGTTTCGTTGTTTTATGCGTTGTTAATGTGAAGGCTAGGAGGCGGTGGTAAACCCACCCCCCTCATAGCTAACATGGCCACACTTGTACTCAGATACATAGTCTATCTATGTATCTAACTATCATGTAATTCTTTACCTTATATATATGCAAAAAAAAAACTTTTAAATATACTCCTACCGTAATACTCCTATAACAAGATCGAGTGTGGTTTTAATTGAAAATACATTTTTCAAGCGTAATCATAATGTTAAAACTTTAAACTTGAGTTTCCTTAAATCAAATTTTTTTTAATTTTGAGTTAAACAAAGTTTGATTCAACTCAAGATCACATAGACGTGAAATTTCTTGGAACTATCTTAACCTAATAAAATATATGACTCAAAACATAAATGGCATGATTTGTATTTGCCCAATCTCCTTATATTTATCTCCTGTTAGGTCTGTTGTTCTGTCCAAACAACTTTTTAAATTTCTCTCAGCTTGGCTCTCTCATCCGGAGTTTGGTCAGACTGTCATTCAGAATTGGAATACGGATTCTTCCCTTGAAAAATCAATTAGTGAGCTAGGCCTTCATCTTAGAGAATGGAATAAGTCTGTTTTTGGGCATATAATCCTTAATAAAAGACGGTTATTGGCTAGACTCAGAGGTATTCAGATTGCTATTGATAATGGTAGAGGTCTGCATCTTAAAGGTTTGGAAGTTAAGTTATCTAAGGAATTGGATACTTGGTTACATCGTGAGGAAGCTCTTTGGTTGCAAAAATCCAGGGATAAATGGCTGGGTTTAGGGGACCGTAATATGACTTATTTTCACCTTAAGGCTTCAATGAGGAGGAAAAGGAATAGAATCAATAAGATTTTGAGTGAGGATGGTTTGTGGATTTCAAATGATTCACAAATTGGGGATCTGCTTGTATCTTTCTTTGAAAAACAATTTTCTAAGAACGCTCAGGTTATTGGTAGGTTGGATTATAATGATTTTTTACCTCTCTCCGAGGAGGAATTTAAGGACCTGGATAGACAGATAGAGGGTGAGGAAGTTATCAGGGCTCTTAAGGGTATGAAAGCTTTCAGTGCTCCTGGTTTAGACGGGTTTCCAGTGGTTTTTTATCAGATTTCTTGGAGTACAGTAGGCTGTCATGTGGTTGATTTTGTTAGGGATGTGTTTGCTAGGCAGGTCTTGAACCCTAGTCTTAATGAGACTATTATCACGTTAATCCCTAAGGTGGAAAGCCCCATTTATGTTAGCCAATTTAGACCTATTTCCCTGTATAAAGTGCAATATAAAATTTTGGCTAAAACTATTGTTAATCATCTTAAACCTTACATGACTAGGTGGGTGTCTGAAAGTCAATCTAGTTTTGTTCCTGGGAGGAGTATCTTTAAGAATATTATTCTAGTTCAAGAGGCTCTTTTCTGTATGGAAAATACAAAGGCTAGGGATGGTTTTGTGGCAATGAAAGTGGATTTAGCTAAAGCTTATGACTGTCTATCTTGGGATTTTGTTCTGGACACGTTAAGATGTATAGGGATTCCTTCTAGGATTACGGCTATAATTATGCAATGTGTTACCTCTGTTTCCTTCCAAATTCAATGGAATGGTAATCTGTCAAAATCTTTCAAGGCTGGTAGGGGTATTAGACAAGGGGATCCCCTATCCCCTTTCATTTTTGTCCTATGCATGGAGAGATTGTCTCAGTTAATTCAGAACAAGGTCAGAAACAGGAATTGGAAACCCCTTTCTTTGGGAAAGAGAGATACTAAAATTTCTCACGTCTTTTTTGCGGATGATCTTGTATTGTTTGGATCCGCTACCCCTACTCAGATTAGAGTCATGCGTGAATGTCTGGATGAGTTTTGTATTGCTTTGGGGCAGGTTATTAGTTATGCTAAGTCTTCAATTACCATCTCTAAAAATGCTAGCCATGAGAGTACCCGCATCATTGGCTTAGAAGCAGGTATGCCTGTTACTTCCAACTTTGGCAAGTACTTAGGAGTTTACCTTAAGCAAGGGAGAGCTAATAATAATTCTTACAATTTAATTCTTGCTAAAGTTCGAGAAAGACTTGCAGGGTGGAAAATCAAGTCGCTTTCTATGGCCGGTCAAATTTGTCTTGTTAAATCTGCGGTTTCTTCTATCCCGATTCACACCATGCAATGTCAAATCCTTCCTGCTAAGGTTTGTGAACAAATTGACAAGTTATGTAGGGATTTTGTTTGGGGTCACAGTTCTGATGAGAGGAAACTACATGTTGTTGGGTGGGACACTCTTTGCAAGTCTAAGAAAAATGGTGGTCTAAGCTTTAGGAAGTCCCGAGAGATGAATCATGCCTGTTTTGGGAAATTAGTTTGGAACCGTGCTGCGAAGCCTAATTCTTTTTGTTTAAAGATGTTACTCAAACGGTACCCTAATCCTAGTACCCATAGATGTTCCCCAAACTGGAAAGGTATTCAATTGTGTTCTGATCTGCTAGAAAAAGGGGCCAAATGGGTAGTTGGGAATGGACAAAAAATTAGGTTCTGGTCTGACTATTGGGCTGTTCAGCCATGCTTGCTTGATTGGGCCTCTAGTGAAGTCCCAAGTCTGTACTTGGAGGAAACAATCTCTGATTATTGGGATAAGGATACAGGGTGGATATGGGAGAAAATTTCCCCATTTCTGCCTTCAGAGGTGTGTAGATCTATTAATGGTTTCTCTGTTTTTGTGAATGGGGAATCCGATTTCCTGACTTGGGAATATGAGTCTTCTGGTCAATACAGTGTCAGGTCTGCGTATAAACTGCTAACTAACCATCATATCTCTAATTCTGCTGCTTCTAAGTCTGGGGTACTATTTAATAACATCTGGAAATCTAAGATTCAGGAAAGAGTCAAGGTTTTCTTGTGGAAACTGGCCCTTGGGAAGCTTATGACAAACGAAAAGAGGTACCATTTGGGTTTCACCATAGATAGGTCCTGCTATTTCTGTGGTAAAGATGAATCTATCTGCCATGTTTTAAGAGACTGTTTGATAGCTAGAAGAATTTGGAATAAGTTTGTTTGCCCTCAGTATAAATCCAGATTCTTTAGTTTACAATTAAGTGATTGGTTTACTGAGAACATCTCTAATTCTAAGAACTTTCTTGTAGTGGATAAATGGAATGCTCTATTTGCTATCACTTGTTTTTTGTTATGGAAATGGTGGAATGCAAGAGTTTTTGGCAGGGAAAGTAGAAGGTTCCTGCCTACACACGTGATCTTTCGTAATCTGATCCAGAACAAAAGATCCCAAGACATGCTAGATTTGTTGGGTTGGGCTTCCAGACCCGGAGCGCTAATTTCAGACCCTACTATGGCTGATAGGGAAGTCTCTCGCTGGACTCCTCCTCCCCCCTCTTGGTTTAAGTTTAATATTGATGGTGCGTTTAATGTTTCTCTAGGCTTGGCAGCGGCTGGGGGCATCTGTCGGGATCATGATGGGCTGGTTGTGATCAGTTTTGTGATGGGTTTTGCCCGGCAAGGGGTTCTTCACTCTGAAGCAATGTCATTACTCAAAGCTGCCCAAATTATTAAAGAGCACCAGTTTCCAAAGGTTGAGATATGCACAGATTCAACATCTCTTGTGGAGTTATTTTACAAATTCCCACCTAACCACCATTTAAAGTCCCTCATTTTTTAATGTAAAAGACTTTTGTTGGGTTGTGTCGAGTTCTCTGTTGTTTACAGTCCTAGAGCTTGCAACAAGGTTGCTGATTCCTTAGCTAAGTCCGGCCTTGGTCGGGATTTAGGTTCTTCTGTATTCTGCCTCTGAGTTGTATTATTTCCCAAATTAGGGAGGAACGTTGTATGTCTTAAGAATTTAATAAAAGGATAATGCCCGTTTTTCGACCAAAAAA
>CM041777.1:76056540-76156531 GCA_023374045.1 Limonium bicolor | reverse complement strand
GAAAAAGAAGTGAGGAAATTGTGTAAGTTGATTGAGGAATGAGTAATGAAGTTGGTGGATGAACTAAGGCAATTTTGAGGGCCTAAGTAGTGTTAAAACATGTGGGATTACATGTAGGAAGATTGGGGAAACAATGGGCAAGGTGTAGAACTGAAAACAGTTTTTAAAACTGAAACACTGGGCCGGACCGACCTTGGGACCGAACTTGCAAGGTTGGTCGAGCCCAGATTTACAAAGACGAAAACCTACTGGAATGGACCGACCTTGGGACCGGACTTGCAAGGTCGGTCGGTCAAAAAATTTCCCGTCATGTAACCTACTGGAATGGACCGACCTTGGGACCGGACTTGCAAGGTCGGTCGGTCCAAAATTTTCCCGTAATGTAACTCACTGGAATGGACCGACCTTGGGACCGGACTTGCAAGGTCGGTCGGACCAGAATTTTCCAGCGATGAAACTTACTGACTTCGACCGACCTTGGGTCCGACCCTGGGTAAGGTCGGTCGAGTCAAAAAAAAAGAAAAAAAGAAAAATAATAATATGATTATAGTAATCATAGGTATATGTATATGTATATATAGTAATACATCATTAGTAGGATGGAGATGGTAAGAAAGTATGCACATGAGTAAGAAAACAAGTTTGAGAAAATTGTGAACCTAGGAGTATTAAGTTGAACCGAACTAACGGGATAACGGGGTAAGTACGGGAGTAGTAATTATGTATGTAGTGTAATGCTTAGTATTAATGGAACCATTTGGCATGTAGCCGGAGGTTCGAGAATAAGACTCGAGGAACGAGAGTGAACCAAAGGAACAAGGGAACACCCGATAAAGTAAATCAACGGTGAAAGGTATGATTTCTTCATGCCCTGTATCCTAACTTGGCTACCCCGATTTGTGTGCTTATGTGATCACCAATAAGATAAATGCACGAATCGGACTTTTATTGCACTTAATTGTGTTTGAACTATATTGTTCTTGTTGTATTCTCTTGAACATTTAGTTTGTATAATTCATGAAATATATGAATGAGAATGAAGAGTATGTGTAAATGTTGTGTACTTGAGTAGTGTATTGATGTATGGTATGGAAGTAATGACTTCTACTAATTCCTAACCATCTTACTCCTAACTTGAGTAATGAGTAAAATGGAATGAGTAGAAGTCCGATATAGTTTCGGCCACGCGTGAGGATAAGGAAACACAAGAGGTTGGATCCGAGTCCTGGCTGTAATCTTTTCCATGGACCAAATCCCTTGAATGGGTAGCATCCTGGATTAGTGGGCCACCCTAAAGCCCGGTGGTGGGATGTAGTAGTCCCTGCCCGGAGGTCATACCGACTTGACTTGAGTAAAGTAAGTAAGAAGTAAAGTATTGTATGAGTATTGGTCTTGACTATTGTAAGTCATTGACATTGAGTAAAAGAGTATTGAACACCCGATTAACCCGGGTGTGTAAAGAAGCTAACAAGCCCTATGTATGTATTGGAGAAGTGTATCCCCGTATTGCGGTGAGTATTTAGTAAGTATGATTGGTTGACTTGTATTGTCTTACGTGTACGTATTGATGAGTATGTTTGTATTCTTTGTGTAGTATTATAGTATGATGTATGGAAGCATGTATGTATATATGTACTTGTAAAATGAACTGAATGTATTCGACCAAGTGGTCGGCGTACCCTCGCTAGCACGCGGGGTATACGGAAGTCATATTCAGCGTAAGCTGAGCCCCTAGGGGCAACGTTTTTAGTGTACAGGTACCCGAAGCAGACATGGTCACAGAAGAGACCGGTGGACATGCCTAGGTCACTAGGAATGGAATGTAGATTGTAGTAAATTGTATAAGGCTTGTAGCCTCGAATGTGGAAATGTACCAAAGGGTACACTATTACGTAAGTTGTAAGTATGTAGTTGTGAGGAATGGGTAAGTGTTAGACTATTAGTGAGCATGTGTAAACTTGAAGGATTTATTGTATTGTATTCGATCTTAGTAAACTCGGTGTATTGCAAAGTAATGTATTTTGGAGTATTGAATTGATTGGTGAATTGTAATACCTCGTTGGTAATGGGAGTATGATCTTTTGTGAAATAATAGACATTTATTTTACTTTACTAACTGAATGATCATGTACGTAGTCTCGTTTCTCCCGTGATCCCGCACTTAAAAGGATGTGCTATCAGCGATGTCGAAACAGTTCCGGGACACAATAAAGTTGGCTGACAAGTTCATCTACAAGATGCCTACTCCAGAAGATCCAGATGATCCAGATCATGTGGAGACGTGAGAGACCACCATGGGAGGTTTACGAAGGCATAACAGAAGAGCAATGGGTAGAATTTGTTGAGAGGCGTCACACACCGGAGTTCCAGGTGCACTTTATTGTCATACATACATAATTAATCTTAATTTCTTATGTTTTTTTTGTGTTCAATTTCACTTAACATGATCCCTTAATTTATGCAGCTCTCCGTGCAAAACAACAAGCAATGCTAAGAAGAATCTGTACCCTCACCACTTAGGTGGAAAAAGTATTGCTCAAAGGGTACCAGAATGGGAGCAAAAGGGATACTGCCCCCGGATGGCTCATTGGATGCCAGTGGCAGAATAATGAAAGTGGAGTTAACCACATTCCGAAGAACTCTACTCCCGAAAATCCTCAATACGATGAAGCCACGGAGCAGTTATTGCTCAATGGTAAGTGATATCATTTCATTTTCAGTCAAACGTTCATTTCCTTTGTATATGAACTTATGTTAAACTAATAACTGTATTTGTGTGTTATATTAGGGTGAATTAAGCTCCTCAGCTCACCCAGGGCACCTGGACCCTCACAGAGGAATGATGATCTCTTACACGCGCTCTTGGTAAGAAGGATCATCCAGGTCGCCATTGGGTTTGGTGGGCACGTTGGTATCCGCCAGGCATTTGGCGCACCCGGGTCCAGAATCAGCCAGGGACAGTCGATTAGCTACGAGGAGCACCTGAGAGCGTTGGCTGAGATGGAGCAGAGGATTACTCAGAACGTCGACGAGAGGATCGCTCAGGCTATATCAAGGATTCAGCCACAGCAGCATGAAAGCCAAGAGGTTTCTCGACCACCAGTTGATCAGTCACCCATTCAGCAGCAGAGTGCACCGGTAGTGAGAAGTAGTGTCCACTCGGCTGATCCGTTTCCCTATGCATCTCTACAGGTTAGACTAACATTTCAATTGAGTACATGACGATTATGATTTTTCACTTGATCACTAAATCATCATAGAAGAATTCACAATTTTTATCTAAACAAGTTCCACATAACACTCAGGCACCCACTGAGTGTCATCTGTTTTTACAAATTGGAGTAGAAGAGGTCATGGTTGCATGGGGAAAACTTTTCCCCTCTCGTCCAAGTGATATTGTGCACGGTGAACCACTCCGACATTACCATGCACGAGTGCTTCTAGACGAATTTGTTGCAGAGCATGCTGACGTCGGTTTACCGGTGCCGATCCCACAAAGACCTACCGTGCGTTCTGCACAAACTGCGACAGTGCAGTGGCCTGCACGATTGGTCAGACTCCCTGGGCAGGTATTACTCTTAACCGTTGCTATAAAACTATTGGTGTACCACCTTGCATCCATATACTTAATTAGACTAATATCATAGGATATGAGCCGACCGAAGACTGATAAGGGCAAAGGAAAAAGAATTGCCACACCTGTGCAATCAAAGGCATCCACAAATTTTGTGCTTAGACCTGCTTTGGTGGAGAAGAGAATATTGGCCGGCTTGTCGACTAATATGCAGATTCTGCATTCCTCGTTGTTGCTGCTACCACCTGATTCTGATTCCCTCACTGTGGAAGATCCCGAGCGGATATTTCACTATATAGTTCAAGGAGAAGATATACATCGATTTGGGATGTATATGTCCGACTTCGAGGAGTGCTTCAGGAGGGATTGGTTGAATGTGTCGATTATCAAGTCGGCCGCCATGTGAGTGACTTCTACCTTTTATATTTTGAATTCATTAATTGGTGATGAATTAGATGTTTGAATAAAAAGTTAATGACTAATGATATTGCCTCATAGGTGGGTGCATGATAAGGCGATCAATGTCTATGAAGATCGAAGATTTGGATTCCTGTGTCCTGCTATGTGCAGTGAAGTCCAGATGACAAGTGATCCGCAAGGCCTTATGCAATATATGACGAATGCCCTCTTTGAATGTTCTAACAAGTCATTTATTATGCTGCCATATCATTCAAGGTATGATATTTGACTATTTCTCTTAGTATTATCTAAAACATATAGTTTGTGTTAGTTGCTTAATGATTTCAACACATTGTGTAATTTGTGGACAGTCGACATTGGTCTTTGTTTGTGCTGGTGATGTCGAAGCACCCACGAATCTTGCAATTTGACTCACTTGGTACGGGTGCCAAGAGACCGAAGATCTCCACCGCAATACTGGGGTAATTAGTTTGTTATCGTAAACAACAATTATTATTACTTAACATTAACTGTTTCATAACTTGCTACTGATGCTTAAAACTATATATTGCTGATGTATATAGTTCCATGAGAGCTGCATTATCTCTCCAGGGTATAACAATGAAGAGTAACATCCCTTGGAACACTGTCAAGGTACTCTATTAATTGATAAATTTGTGTGATAATGTTTAAACTTGTTTATAACTGTCAATATGTGCGTTTGTATAGTGTCCGGTGCAGCCTGGGGGTTCAGAATGTGGATACTATGTCATGAGATTCATGAGTGACATAGTAGGAGCGGCAAACCTTTTACCAGAGCACTCGTTAGACAAGGTAACATTCTTTGAAAGTTTTAGTTATGCTCTTTACATGTTGTTAGACTTGTACATTTTAGATTAATGTTCATTTTTTTTCAAGGCTTACGAAGAAGTGTTCAAAGGTGGTCAGTATGATAATGCTCAAATTGTTGAGATGCTTGAGGAATGGTCGGAGTTCGTCTGCACAAGTTTAATGAATTGATGATCATGAAGATGTTTTGTGAACTTTTTTTAGTATGTAAATGTAACTCTGTACACTTGTGGATGGTGTAATGGTAGATTTGAATTGTATTGGTGTTTTTTATTTGTAATGAAAGTGTGAATTGCATTGGTTTTGTTAACTCTCAAGTTGTTGTGGGTCGTTGGTATTAATTGGGAGCTTTTATAACTTTTTAAATGTGTGCTGGAGCTCGCTGTATGGATGAAGCTTTATTACAGGTCTGATTGAACCAAATGTGGTGAATATATATATATATATATAAGCTGGGATGGAAAAAAACAAAAATAAAAATACCCCTATCTCGGCGGTTCTTAGGGAACAACCGCCGAGATAGGCCCCTGGGATTGACCGATGGAGAGATTGACCATGGGTCTATCTCGGCGTTCTTAGAGAACCGCCGAGATAGACCCATGGTCAATCTCCCATCGGTCAATCCCAGGGGCCTATCTCGGCGGTTGTTCCCTAAGAACCGCCGAGATAGGTACATCTATTTTGGCGGTGCTCATTTCGTGGTTAACAACCGCCGAAATAGGCCCATTGGAACCGCCAAAATGACGTTTTTTGTATAGTGGTAGTTGTGTAGCACTCGGAATTCCGGTCCATCAGACCGATGTTGTAGTAGTAGTAGTAGTAAGCCTTGTTTAGTCACGTGGGTGGCTGACGACATTTTATCACCCACCGTTGAGTAAGTAAGTATCCGATGCGAAGGTATGTAAGTAGGAAGTAATTGGACGGTAATGACGGTATTAGTGGTAGGGGTGTTACAGTATTGCAAGTTAGTCCCTACACTAAGAATTTCCATCGGAGTTTGTTTAACTCTTAACCGGGTTCGGTTCTAGCCTCATAGGCTTCAAGGCATTGATAATTAGCCATTCATTCACTAGGTATGTTAAACCTTTGAATTTTGGGCCCACTAGCTTCTGCCGCGCGACCCTAATAACTTAGGGTTTGTTCGCCCTTCTCGTTATGTTAAAGTGTTATACATCACCTTTTTATCCCTTTTATGTTGGGAATAAGGTTTATCAATCAAGCGTGGTATTTGTAACACCCCATACGGGCAACTTCCAACAACCTAGCTCTCAAGCCATTCAGGCTTGAAAACTAACCACTTTAGGCCCTCAATCCTCACTTAGATTTAAAAGTTGAAGGCCTTGTTGTTGTAGTCAACCCATATGTTTGCATATAAAGCACTCACAATACTACTCATATCCCGATGTGGGATGGGGGTATTACATACTCCCCCACTCAAAGAACACGATGTCCTCGTCGCAAGCCTAACATCCAAGTCCCATGGACCTCCTCAGTAGGTGTCGGGTAGCTCATCCTGACACGGTCCTGAGTCTGCTCTGATACCATTTGTAATACCCCATACGGGCAACTGTCCAACAACCTAGCTCTCAAGCCATTCAGGCTTGAAAACTAACCACTTTAGGCCCTCAATCCTCACTTAGACTTAAAAGTGGAAGGCCTTGTTGTTGTAGTCAACCCATATGTTTGCATATAAAGCACTCACAATACTACTCATATCCCGATGTGGGATGAGGGTATTACAGTATTCCTTTACCATACACGAACTCAATGAGCTTCGGATTTTCTATTTAGCTCGCTGGAAATCTATTGTACATACTGTTTTGTACTTCCGTGATTATTCACTTGGTTCTTCCGACGTGTTGTCGGTTGTGATTGAGCCACTACTTAGTATGTAGTGCTTCCTCTGTTGTCAATGGTTTCTGAGTATGCCAGTTCATCTGGTTTTGTACAAGTGCCCTTTTCCCTTGTACGACCTTGCACTTTCTATGCATCGGTCTTCTAAACGTTCATGGGTTTCCTATCACTTTTATTCCGGTGGAATTCGCCTCTTGTGATTGTTGGTGTGTTCTACACCCTTCGTGCTTCTTTAGCCCTAGGCCGCACGGTTTGTTTCTAAGTTTTCGCTTAACTGGCTTATGCCATGTTCGTTGGTGAAAGGAAGAATTTACCACGATTGACATTTTCCCATATTCCTAGCTATCCCACTAGATCATTAACTGCACAAGTGCAATACCAAAACACTCAGTCTTACAGAGTGCAGAGGCGTAAACCCTTGGCAATAAATCTCTTATGCGATTGCAATAGGAATGAACATTGCTTCCCTTGTGAGGTGCTTCATCACTTGGTGCAGACTCCTGGCTTGTTGCCCGGTCTGTCTGCCAGCTCGTATTTAACAACTCCATAGCATTGTGTGATTACTGAGGTACATTGGTCACTTATGGCTTTCATAAGTTTCTTCCGCTGTCACATTAGCTTCTGCTCGTTTCGCCATTTACTTGGCTGATTAAAGGATATGCTAAGTTTCTTGTTTCTGAGCTCCTTGAGCGTTATTGACTTTACACTTTAGGTTATACCCATATAGTGTTTCTCCTAAACCGGTTACTTTTCGGTTTCCAACAATTGCTATAACAGCATATTCCCACATTGCTTGGCAACATTGTATGCTCAAGCTTCACTACATTAGTAGTTCTGAAAGAGATGTGTTTTCATACATTCATTGATGACTTCCTCTTCCTTGGAATCTATAGGTTCGCCGCTCTCGCGGTCTCACATTAACGAGGGGTATCCTCGTTCGTTAGTTATTAAACAATCTCCACTGGTGCCGTTCTTGGCAACTCTACGTATGGTTCTCAGTTAGGTTTTGCAACCATTGTATTATATAGTGTAGTAGGTTCTTGGCTTACTAGCCACGTTGCCTAGAGCTCTGCTCATCTTAGGCTATTCACGTATAATTGCATTACTCCGTACACTAAAAATTGGTTTGGAGGTAATACTAGGCTCCATGATAAGGTCATCGCATCACGCTTCCGTTCATTGGAGACCCTTCAGCATTTTGATACCGTCGGTGTCTTTTGTCAATTTGAGGTATCCCCTGTCAGGTGGAATCCCTTCGGTGTTCTAACCGAGTGTTCGTTGTTGTTCTTGTGTTCTTATTATGACCTTTCGTTCGACACCTTTCAAGGATTGCTCCTGGGTGTAGTTAAGTGATGCCATTCCACTTGGCTAACATTGTGAGTATGTTCAGTTTATTGTCCCACCTTGCGGTTCTGGATTTCAACTTGTCCCGTTTGGGGTTATAACTTCTCCCGTTCTTAGGGTAGACCATGGGTACTTCTCCCATGTTTTTGACCGGTTTGATATTCTCTCCGGTGATGAATGGTATTCTCTGGTACCTTATATGATCACTCTGGGTATTTCACCTTGTCCATTGAACCTTGGCGTGTTCATGTTAGGCATTTACCTTACGTGTGTAGACCGGATATTCATTCCGGCTATTTCATACATTTACTTCAACATTTTTGGAGACATATCTAATGTATTTACTCAATTGTTAGTGCTTCTCGCACTTCTTAACTCTTAATCGTTCTCCTGGAGTGAGTTCTTGACTCCTTTAGCTTTGCAAACTTATCTGGGTTCTTCGATCGTTCGAGATGTCCAACTGTTTCAGTTTGAATTTACCTTATGCTCCGTAGAACGGAGTCAACTACTTCCTGTGTTTCGTACACTACTTGTATACATACGTGGGGTACCTTATTGGCATGTTACCACTTACCTGGCTAACTCACAAAAGGGTCTGTCAGGCCCGCAAGCTCCTTCGGAGTGCGGTCGTCCCATATCCCGTATTTGGGTACACTCGTAGTGCTCGTCACACGCCTAGGTGAAGTATTCTATTGTCAACTCCACTCGTATCATTCTATGATAACTCACCGTAATTCCTTTGGTTTGGTTTTAAAAAAATCTGAGGTTAAAAGAAAAGGTTTGTGGTTTTGAAAGAGAAATCTTGCGTTTGAAAGAAATCTTTTTTATGGTTTTACCATGTCTGAGGTCTTGCCCAAGTCTAGCTTCTCGCTGACTGGTATGTTTGTTAATACGATGGTCAGGCCGTTAGGCCTTTCCAAGGTTTCCTTCGTCACGTTCTTAGGATTGGTGATCCTATATTTGCTTTATGGTCATAGCGGTACTTTGGTAAGTACTCGTTGGTCATTAAAAGTCTTCCAAATGGTCTGTTGTTGCTGCACTTGCCCTGGCAAGTGCGCGGGTAGGTCGGTTTTCAGGTTAACCTATACCGGTTACAGTATTGTTTCCATCCGAATTTGGTGGTTTTATTGGATCTTCCTTGATCTTTTGATCTTAGTGATCAATTTCCTGAGTAGCCTCTCAGCGTTCTTGGCATGGTTGTCGTTGATTCGGGTGCCTTCGATCCTTGGGGTTCTTCGTGCACCTTGCTTCGTTGCTCGTTCACACACGTTTACGGTGGTTACCGAACTTGACTCATCCTTAGGAACTACGTCATAGTCCTATTGGTATAAGTTTTATGAACAATCTCATAGTTGTCTGAACTATGTTTTTCGGGTATTACTACCTTTCGGCGTTGTAGGTTTGGACTTATCCAACCTTGACAAATTCCATAGTCGGTTTGTATACCGTTGACGGTATCATCAAGCGTTTGCAGTCCGTAGACTCTCTTGTCTCGAGCTCGTTACTCCGCCTTTTCGCTTCATTGTGAGGTTGTTCTTTCCTTCTTGCTGGCTGCGCATGGTTCTCGCGACTGCGAAGCATGTCACCCCACGGTGCCGTAAATTGCATTATCCTATGGTTAGGATTCTCAATCTACCGCTAATAAGCGCGGTTATTGTCATTCAAACGGGAACCGTCTCTGGGATTTCCAGTTCTTGGAATCTACCGTATGACAGGTCCTTCTCCTACAAGGTTTAATTTGCAACTTCCAGATCGGGTTTACCGAGTAAGAGAGGTCTTTCCATCTCTCTGGCATTCTTCCCCAACTTTACAACAGGGGATGTGGTGGGCAGGTATGGTTATTGTAGGTCTCTGGTCCACCCGGAAGTGCCTAACTAGCGTACCTCTCACGCTAACACTTAACCCTTAGCCCTAAGTCTCTAATTCCTAACTCGGTATTTTCCTAAACTCGGTATTTCAACCATCAGAGCGAGACCTTCGCTCTGATACCACTTTTTGTAACACCCTTACCACTAATCCCGTCATTATCTCACAATTACTTACCTTCGCAGCGGATATTACGTACACAACGGTGGGTGTACAATGTCGTTGGTCACCCACGTGACTAACAAGGCCAATTACAAATACAACATACTATCGGTCTGATGAACTTGAATATACCGAGCACTCTATACAAGACAAATACATTCCGTTCCTTAACCAATTCAATCCCAATACAAGCATTAATTCCATTCTATACCGAGTCAACTACAACCTTCAAGCCGCCGATACAATTCGGCCATACAACAAAAATCAATACAAGGCTCTCAAATAACTACCCATGCTCAAGTGGCAACCCCGTCCTACTCTCGGACGGTACTTGGCTCTAAAGTACCTGTAAATAAAAACGGTGCCCCTAGGGGCTCAGCAAATTGCTGGATATGAAATTCGCATACCCCGCGTGCTAACGGGGGTACGTCGACTACTTTGTCGAGGGCATGGGATTCATTTTGATACAATCACCATGCAAGATAGTAATACATTATATATGTACACTAGCACAAGCATTCAACATTCAAACATGGAATACAATTCCTAACTAACACTTCAAGGTTGTTAGTCCATATCAACTTACTCTTAGGACTTGAGGGTTTTTACCTCACTAATGCCTTAGTCAATTATTCATTGTCTTATCCATTTCATGGGTTACTCTTACTCAAGCTCTCTTGGGTTCATAGATACTACAAGTCTCCATCTCGATTCTCCTTACCCAATTCTCTACTCTCGATACTCAATTCTCAATTTCAATACTTAATTCTTGATTCTTGATTACGTACTTACTGGATATCTTTTAAGTCATTACCCCTGACCTCCGGGCAGAGTCATACACAAGACTCACCACTGGACTTACAATACAAGTCTTACTTCCTCGGTTTCGACCCTACTCTGGGTCTAGCATGGTGGGAAGGTTCGACTATCAAACAGAACTATTTTCCTAGCTCCTCAAATTCTCAAAGGTCCGTTTCTCTACCGGACTACTCAAATTCCAAAACTCCTCTCTCAAAGTTATTCCATAATCTCAAAGATTAGCCTAGAAGTATCTCTCTCGATATCATCTATTAGCTTAGGGAATTTCTCAATGTCTAGTATTCTCAAATTAAGGTTTTACCCAACTTATCGAATACTTTCATGTTCGAGACATTTTCTCAATTTAGGTCGGATCCTCATATTGTGGGTCGACTATTCTTCTAAGGGAGTTTGATGGTCCCTTATCATTCTTTTACTTCAATCTAAAGTTCATATCTTTGAACTATACCAATCTCTTAATAGAGGTTTCATCAATTCTTTACACGTTTGATTATTTTGTGGATTGTTCATTTCGGTTCTCTAACCGTTATCGGGAGTTACTAATCCCGTACAACTCTCTCACGTTCTAGTGAGTTCATAGGTTGCATTATCGTTTCTTAGTTCGATAGTTTATTTTTGTGTGTTCCCACATTTTCGTTATTTCGAGAAACGACTCTTTCTACGAGTCACTAACCAACCATTACTTAGGCCACTATCATACAAGGGTGGTTAGTACACACATCATGCATCAAGATATACACAATCAAAGCAATAAACCATTTTCATGCTTTTATCTTGATTAAGTCGGCACACAAGCACACAAATCAACGTAGCACGGATAGTACACAGGGCATGCGAAAATCATACGTTTCACCATGGTTTAACTTTACCGTGTCACCTCACGTTCCTCGAGTCTTACTCTCGGACCACTGATTACATATCAAATGGTTCTATTAATATCAAGGTATCACGGTATGTAAAACTAATACTCCCGTAATTAGCCCGTTATCCCGTTATTTCGGTTTTACTCAAGTACACTTAATTGTCTCCACTTCCTCATTCACCTCTAAACTTGTTTTCTTAAGTTCTTATGGGCATATTTTTCTTCCTACCATCATTACCCTTCCTAGGGTTTACTATTAAAGTCTCACACATTTTTTTTCTTATATATATAGGCCCGCCCGACCCACCGACTGACCCACCCCCTGGGTCGGTCGGATGCAGAGACATCCAGTTTTGGGAATTTCCTCTCGATCGACCCACGACCGACCCAATCCCCTGGGTCGGTCAGAGTCAGAAACTCTCCGACTTGAACTTCTACACTGGACCGACCCACGACCGACCCAATCTCCCTGCGTCGGTCAGAGTTAGAAACTCTCCGACCGCAAATTTTACACTCGACCGACCCAGCCATGGGTCGGTCCTAGTCAGTTTACTCCTTTTGACTTTGTTTCAACTCCATTCTTCTACCCATTCCTTCCCTAATCTCTCCTCAAGTTTACTAACATGTTAACCACCTTAAACACTCTTAATCATGATCTAAAACTCCTCAAATCATTACTCAAATCCTTTACCCAACTCCTTGCTCAATTTCTACAAATTTCCTCTCTCACAATTTGCAATTGCACACATGTGCATTTCCCAACATTCCCGCTAGATGGTTTACCACATTCTCAACACACTTTGCCATTCCAAATCCTTCCTAGACATTTGCATTAGTTGTACCCAAATCCATCCTCCATTTCCAAGGTTAAGCACACTAACTCTTCTCTAGAAATTTCAAAACTTTCCTACTCGTCTTGGCTACAGATTTTTGTATCTCTCCAATCCCTTCTCCATTTACCATTCCAAGGTCATTAATCAACTCATCTCAACTTAGTAAACACCTAAGTTCTCCAAGTCACCTTAAAACACTTATTTTCTATCGAAATTTCACCATAGTTCACCTACAATTCTAACATTCCCAAAAGCATCATTACTCACTTTTTCCAATCCTAAACTAGCTACACCATAAAGGGTCCTACCAACACACAAATTTCCAATCAAAATTCACCAATCAACAATATCAATGCATATTCAAATCACTTGGCTCTAAGGCCCTTAATTCACACAACAATTCACAAATTCTTTCTAACCTCAACCAAACACCTTTCCCATCAGTTTTGGTTCATTCTTTTGGTTTTCTCCATTCCTAAGAATTCTAAAACTCAAGATAGTAGTTAAGGTAGATTTTCTTACCTTGAATATTCAAATCCTCTTTTAAATCCTCCTCTTCTCTTCTGTCATCCATTTTCGGTCAAGTGGGCAATGGAGTTGCCAAACTCCATCCCAACATTCAAAGAACACAAAATATACATAATTAAACTCCTAATGTAACACCCAAACCGCTAATCCTTCCATTATCCTCTAACCGTTCTCATAATTGCTTTACACGCAGCGGAATACTTACTTACTCCCGTCAGGTGATACAACGCCGTTAGCCATTCCAAGACTAATAAGGCTACTACTACTTATAGTAACGGTCTGACAATTAGAATATACCAAATACACAATACTTACTTCATAATAACAAATACTTACTTACACTTTGATTACCGAGTATCCCAAGTATATAAATTACATTCCAAGTCTATTCCCAAAATTATGAGTTTAATACATCTACTCATTTCTACCAATCACAATTTCATTATCCAAAAAGGTGTACCATATGGTACACCGGCTATTCAAAAAGGCCTTAGCCGTGTACAACTCGGTACACCGTTCCAATCTACTAACTATCCCAAAAAGAATTCATTCCGGTCCTTACTCGACCATCACGCCTCGCGGGTACCTGTAAGATAAAAATAGTGCCCCAAGGGGCTCAGCTTACGCTGCATATGATAACCGCATACCCCGCGTACTAGCGAGGGTACGCCAACTATTTGGTCGTATACATGCAGTTCGTTTCATTCATACATACACACATGCTCTTACACAATTCTATACATACATACATGCTTTTATACAATACAATACAATACAATACAATACATTCATTTCACAGGGCATACATACATTCAATACATGCAAGGAAGACATTACAAGTCGACCATTCATACTTACCGAATACTCACCGCAATACGGAGATACACTTCTCCAATACATACATAAGGCTTGTTAGCTTCTTTACACACCCGGGTTAATCGGGTGTACAATACTCTTTTACTCAAGGTCAATGAGTTACAATAGTCAAGACCAATACTCATACAATACTTTACTTCTTACTTACTTTACTCAAGTCAAGTCGGTATGACCTCCGGCAGGGATTACTACATCCCACCACCGGGCTTTAGAGTGGCCCACTAATCCAGGAGGCTACCCATTCAAGGGGATTGGTCCATGGAAAAGATTACAACCAGGATTCGGATCCAACCTCTTGTGTTTCCTTATCCTCACGCGTGACCGAAACTATATCGAACTTCTACTCATTCCATTTACTCATTACTCAAGTTAGGAGTTAGATGGTTAGGAATTAGTAGAAGTCATTACTTCCATACCATACATCAATACACTACTCAGTACACATCATTTACACATACTCTTCATTCTCATTCATATATTTCATGAATTATACAAACTAAATGTTCAAGAGTATACAACAAGAACAATATAGTCCAAACACAATTAAGTGCGATAAAGGTCCGATTCATGCATTTATCTTATTTGAGTGATCACATAAGCACACAAATCGGGGTAACCAAGTTAGGATACAGGGCATGAAGAAATCATACCGTTCACCGTCGTATTCGTACTACCGGTTCCTTTGGAGCTCAACTATTTGACTCCTATACATACATGAAGTTGTATGATCAATGATCTATTATTGATCCAACTTATTCCTTCATTAATACTCCTATTGTATACATACTACTCCTTTACATTCATACTTGATTATTAAACCATTCTTTTCCTTATTACTTCTTAAACTTGCTTCCTTACTCATTTACTTACTTTCTTAGCTTTACTACTTCTTTAATGGTGTATTACTACATACATATGCATATATGTGTATAGGCATATATATATATATACATATGATTACTATAATCATATAATAATTTTTTTTTTTGACTCGACCGACCTTACCCAAGGTCGGTCCCAAGGTCGGTCGAAGTCAGTGTGTTACATAACGGCAAAAATTCCAGGCTCAACCGACCTTGCAAGTCCGGTCCCAAGGTCGGTCCATTCCAGTAGCTTTCATTACGGGAGTTTTTCTGGCCGACCGACCTTGCAAGTCCAATCCCAAGGTCGGTCCATTCCAGAAGGTTTCAGACGGGAAAATTTTCTGGTCCGACCGACCTTGCAAGTCCGGTCCCAAGGTTGGTCCATTCCAAAAGGTTTCCGTCTTTGTAATTCTGGGCTCGACCGACCTTGCAAGTTCGGTCCCAAGGTCGGTCCGGCCCAGTACTTCAGTTTTAAAATTTGTTTTCAGTTGCATTCTTTCCTATTGCTTCCCCAATCCTTACCAATACATTCCCTATATGTTTAACACTCATTAAACCCTCTAAATCACCTTATTTCATCCACCAAGCTTACTACCCAATCCTAGACTCACTTACACATTTTTCCTCACTTCTTTTCAACACTTATACTAGTTTCCATTTCACTTATGCTACAGATTTTTGTTTTCCTTCTTATGCTACAGATTTTCACTCAAACTTCTACCCTACATCACTCCCTCAACTAATGTTATACCTAGCATTCAAAATACATTACTTTACATCCTATTTCTTCACATTACCTAAACCCTTTTCAAGTCTGTTTTCAAAGTGGTTGAACACTCTCTTTAAACTCTCCAAATGCACCTAGTTACTGTCTCGGTCATTACCTCTCCTTACACACACTAAGTCCTCAATTTCAAGACAAATTTGGACATACTCTCCCCTATATTTTTAGCTTTGCCCATACATTGTTTCAGCTCACAAATGCTCATTCCTACACCTGTTTATACAATGCATTATATACACATTTCAACTCCACTACACACCATAAAATTCCTGCACATATACATATACTACCTATGGTTTCCCCAAGCTTTTAAACATCATTTAAAAACTTCAAAACTGTTACATTACCTTTCCTCATTACACCACAACATACTTACTACTCATTACTCAATATATTACTCATTTTAGATACTTAAAATCTGTTACAATACAATACACAAAACTAACTCAAGGTAAGAGTATTTACCTTGTCTTGCTAGTTTTTTTTTTCTTTCTTTCCTTTCCTTCTCTTATTTTCCTCTTTTTCTTCTTGTTCTCGGTTTTTGTTCAAGGAATGGGCTATGCTACAGCAACCCATACCTATACACATAACACTTAGCACCCATTTTAACTAACCCTAGAATTTAGATGTTTTATAGTTTAGAAAAGAGTATTACCTTCCAACCAATGAATGAGGTTCTTGACTAGCAAGAGAGCAAGATTCCTAGCCCAAAGGAGAAGCCAAAATCGGCTGGAGCAAGAAGGAACAAAGAGTTCAAAATCTGAAAATTCTTATAATGCCAACAAGGGCTAGAAATGAAGGGTTTTCGAACTTCTTTTTACCTCAAAGTAACAAGGAGGTGAAGATGCTTCTAATGGTGGACTCAAATCTTCAAATGGCCTCCACCCATAAAAATGAAACTTGAGCTTTTGGATTTTTGAAAGGAGGAAAGTGTTCTCCTTTGCAAGGGGATTCCAATGGTACTAATTTTATAATTTTTGGAGAAGGATTAAGGGGTTAACAAGAGGAGAGAAGGTGGGTTTTGTGAGAGCTTCTTCAATTCTCCATGGATGTCGCAGGAGGAAGAAGAGAATAGAGGAAGAGGGGGGAAAAACGTGAGAGAGGGATGAGATGTGAGGAGAGAGAATTTGTTTTGCTTTTTACTTATTTCTTTTGTCCTTTAGCAAATAAGAGAGAGTTAAGTGAGTGTGAGAGAGGAGGGAAATCGGTCCCCTATACCCACCTCTACAGATTTTTAATTTTTTTATTTGCAAAGTGGACACACTAAGTTTGTTTATTTACATTCTCCCCCAAACTTCCCGGTATTAGTTCTTACTAACCGGAACTTGTTTTTCGGAATTTTCTCGTTTAATTAATTTTATTGGTTCCCAACCTTTATTAATGACTATTTGGTTGACCAAAATTGTTACGAGTCTGTTTGACTCGCTTAAAGTCGCGTTTTCCCGGTTTCCTCGAAAGACGTGCTTTAAGGTTCGTTTATGCTTTTAACCCATTTTAAAGGTCCGTTTTCTTCGGGATTTGTTCCCTCATGTTTATTTAAGTGTAATTAAGCCTTTAAAATTATAGTTAGCCTAATTGATCATTGTTTTTAATTACGGGGTATTTCACCTAACCCTTAGAATCATTCTAATTCAATGAAAGACTTAAAACATAAAAATCTAGGGCTTTACCTTTGGAGTTCTAGGAGGGGTTTTAACCCTTGAATCAAGAAGGAGGTTCCACCACCATTGGAGAATTTAACCAAGGCTCCAAAACAAGAAGAAAACAAGGTATTAAAGAGGGGGAAAATCGTCCCATACAAGGGAGTGGAGAAAGATGAGTTTTTTTATGAATCTTTTTACCTTGAATACAAGAGGAGACTCCAAGCTTCAAGGAAATGCCATTTTCTCCACCAATGGGGTATACCCATGGAGATGAACTTCATCCTTTTGAGATTTTGAAAAGAGAGGAATGTAGAGCTTGGTCAGAGGATGAAGCATATGTACTTATTTTTGTGTTATGAGTTTTAATGAAGCTTGGGCATGAAGAGGAAGGTGGAGGAGCCATTGTTGCTCTTCAAAATCGTCCCATCCAGAAGAGAGGAAGGGGAGACGGCTGGAGGAAGGAGAAGGGAGGAAAGAGAGGGAAAAGAGAAATGAGAGGAGAGAGAGGGAGGGGAGTGATTTTACCTTTTTGCTTTTTTTTCTTTCTTTTTCTTTTTCTTTCTACTTACTTATTGAGAGAGGGGGAGGATTTATTTAACCAAAAACCGGTCCCCACTATATACACAAGCTGGAGTGTTTTTCGTCTTTCATAGAAAATGCTCGTTAAATTACCCGGATTTAGCACTATTCACTAACTGGGCATGTTTTCTAGATTTTTCTCGTTTCTTTAATTTTAATGGTTCTTAGGCTTCCATTAATGTTTAATTATAGTTATTTGATGAACTATAATTCTTACGGGTTCATTTGACCACTCAAAGTCACGTTTCGGGTTTTCTCGAAAAACGTGCGCTAAAGCTTTATTAGCAGTTTAATTCATTTTATGGATCCGTTTTCTTCAGGAATTGTTCCCGTATCTTAATTAGGCATTATTAAGCCTTGGAAATCCATCTAATACCCTTGTCAAGGTCGTATTCCTCCTATGGTCCCGTAACGCTCATTTTTGTGTTTTTCGCTTTTCAGTGTTTTCTCTTTTCTTTTGGATTTATTCTCTTTACCAAAGTTCTTTAGGCACTAATAGGCCCTCAAATACCATATTAATAATTTAATCACCATAATTAAGTTCGGGGTAGTTCAATATTACCCTGACATTGAAACATCTTCACAATGTACCACATTTATTCTGGGGAATTCGTTGAAATGTTCCAACTACCTCATCTTATATTGGATTAGTTTTGATTATAGGTTGACATATATATTTAATATTATATAAATGTAATTATTGAAGAAGATTGATAAATTGTCAAAGGTAAAAGCAACAATGAGAACAAAATAATAATTTGTTTGAAGTTTTGTGTAAGTTTAATATTTAAAAATTATTAACTTTATTTTAATTTTATATATGTTTTTAGTTATTTTTTAAATTTATTACATTTTTAAATTTTTTGTAATTATTTATACTTTTATAGTATTTTGAAAAAAGTTTCTTAAAAGTTTCATATTATTCCCCCGAATAAAATAATGGCATATTGTGAACTTGAAACATCTTACCCTATTTTCTTCTTAATCATTTACGCTTTAGAGCGCGGGAGGGGAGTGCTCACCTCTCGCTCTTTTTCGTCAATCAAAATTTCTTTGCACGTATGTGAGTACGTAATGTAGAAATTTAGAAGCCTCACTACAAGACTGACAGAGAACAGAAACGAAGAACAAGACAGAAAGTGTTTAGAAGAAAAATCCCGCTATCAATCTTATTATTGATAACTCAAAAACTCCTCAGCTGATCTGTTCAACACTTTGAACAATCACTCTCACCTAATTCTAGACAAAAATGTTGATCACTATCAACAACTCTCTTCTCACTCAAAGACTATATTTTTACGGTGAAAGTCTCACCTTTTGATGTTTTCTCTATACATTTATACTACTTGGAGGCAGCTAACAGCCTCCTAAATATCTACAGAAAATCTTTATCTAAAACTATAAATTACAAATAAAAGATCCTAAAATATCTCCTAGTATATTGTTGATCAATATTCTCTTTCCTCTTTCATTAATTCCTCCTGAAGATAATGCTGAGTAAAAAATTTGATGAGATCTTTTACTGAAGCTGGTGCAAAGGTTGTTGAGATATTTTTGGTGAGACTCAGATGACACTTTTGCCACATCAAAACATAATGTAAATATACATTTATAATTTTCCCCTTTTTATGTGAGCAAACCTCTATGGCGAGATAATGTGGCATTCCCCCTCAAGATATGCATCCCCCTAAAGATTTTAAACCTTGCAGCACTTGAATGAGATTTGGTTAATCAAGTAACACATTCAAATTATCCACCATATTTCCCCCTTTTGTGAAATAAAAAAATGGTACTTAAAAGTTTATCTCACGAAGTGTAAAATAGCATGCAAGAGCATTAAAGTGGCTTTTAATACAAATTCATGCGTAAGAACACAGAACATAAAGATAGGCGGTCCATAGAAAAGGCAATGAATAGGCATGAAAGTGTGTCAGGGTCAGGCTAAGGCTGACTAGGAAGTTGGCTATCAAAATTAAAGGCAACAAGGCAAAAAGGCAAAAGATCAACACATACTTCAAGAATACCATATGGCCAAGCGTGTGACAATATAGGTTAGGCCTTCAAGAACAGCTTCTACAAATTCCTTCATCTGCTTAGGTATACAGGCCAGAAGCTCTGAGGGTTGTGAAGACACACCCGTAGCCTTTAGTGGTTGTTTAACAATGCACTGATCATTGTTTAGTCCAAGACCCATCTTGGAGAGAGTTGTAGATCCAATCATGATTATGATTCAGAGGTTTAGATTTGACATCATCCAGAGGTACAATATGAAGAACGATTTGTGTAATCTCGTGCAACATATGGTACATCATAAATGGTAAGACTGATATGAAATTTTTGTTTGTAGAATGTTGCATAATTCCTTTATTTCTTCCAAGTAAACCTCAGTTCTAGTCTTTGACAGGGTTTTTCAGCCTTGTGCTGAAGCGAGGCTAGCATCTGAAGTTGGACGATGTTTGTACAACCAGAAGCGAATCACCCTTTGTCATGTTACTATTTGAGAATCCTTTATGGGATAGGAAGAAGCGACTAACAAAAAGACCAGTATAAAAGCCATTGGTGAGGTAAAAATGTGTGCAGCAAAGAAACTGACAAAATTGTACGGGAAACTTGCAGAGAAAATTGTGGGTGTAAAGTGACCGGCGAAAGTGGGTTCTATGCTGAGGGGCCAGTTAGTGAGGTAGAGAAATACTAGAAATTCAAGTGGGGTAAGAAATGGATAGTGCCACCAGATGTTAGATGTTCCAAGTTAGAATTTGATCAAGATCAGCCAAATTAATAATCAAGAAATGCCATAGAAAGAAAAGTAAGCCTCACTTTATTATGGAGTTAAATGAAATAATAAATATACGTCACACTCCACTCACTCTAAAATACCAAGTTTGATGCACACAATAAAGGTCAATACGATAAATAAAGAATACACCTTTATCAACATTGAGCATCCACAGTGCAAGACTGAAGGAAGAATGTTTCGCGTGGAAGAGCTTTGGTGAAATTGTTTATCAATTGTTGACAGTGGCACAATGAGGGAGATCCACAATATTCTTGTCAACTTGATTTTGAGAAAAGTGAAGACAAATCTCATTATGTGTAATCATGGAATGTGAACTAAATCCTTTGTTAGTGCAATGCTGAAGAGAATATCGTAGAAGATTGGCACAAGAGACTGAGGAACACCATAGTTGCCAATTGATATTGAAGGGAGAGGATGTGGGCGCAGCAACTAGTAGCATTGATATACAGCTTCAGTGATGAAGAGTGCAATATGTGATTGCCTCTTAGAAAAACCAAGACACCAGGCTTGAACCGACCAATTTGGGCAGAACCAGAAGTAAATTTTTTTATCAGTCTCGATCTGCGGAAGCCCATAGGAGGAAGGCAGGTCCTACATGAAAAACCAATCCAAAGTTAGTATAGTATGATTTTCTTTCATTGACGAGAGCATCCAAAGTCCATCAGCCACCAATTTGGATAGTCTTTATTATCCTGAGAAGAGAAAACAATTAGTGCCGCTTAGGGACCCATTGTTGTTTGCGTCGTCTAAGATTGATATAAAGCTGAACATATTTAACAGTATTAGACTGACCAAGTCGAGCATTTTGCATTGAAGCTTATGACATGAACGAATATGGTGACCATGTATATGACAGTCACTACAGTCTACCCTTACATATGAAGCATAGTAATCCATAAATTGTTAGGAAAAGTCCTGAGATGGCGGGGCATCGAGAGGAATGTAGATCTGGTACTAAACTAAAAGATCTGGTGTGATAAATACCTGAAACACTGGACAGAGTGACTAGGCAAGATTTAAATTTTCGAATGGAGCCAGGAAACCGAGGGGCTTTAGGATCTGTAGACTTCCTGCAGCACACCTATAATTTTGATAGAATGTGTAAACTTGGTGATTAGGATCAGATGTCTTCAATTGGGAAGCTGTTGCATAATCAACAAGTGCAAGCTACAAAGTGAGTAAGCCGTATTGATAAGGCGGAATTTATCTATATTTCTATACTTAATGATTAATATTTTATTGGTTTATATGATAAATTCCTTATTATGTGTTATTATATGTTATATTGGAAGAACTCCTTTACTTATGGTTTTTGTTACTGAACAGATAAAAATACAGCAAATAAAGGATTATATAAATAGATATATATATATATATATGGTCGTACAAGAATGGAAGGCCACACGTGAAGAGAAATACATGCAATACGTGCACGTTATTTAAGCCATGGATGGATTGATCCATACATTAGTGCTGCAACAAAACAATATGGCCCATGCTTGCAAATATATTCGGAAGAAGGCTGTTACGATCAGCCGACATGGAAATTGGAGATGGGCCGCGACCAAATAAGAGAGGCGCAGACTTTTCCGCCTTGGACTCTGGGCCGGCGAAACAAGACTGCATGAAGCGATAACCACATGAGGAGGTAATGATGACGATTTGTATTTTTGGCACACCTGCACACGAATTGAAGATACAAACCATGCAACGTGGGCTGCAACAAATTGAAAGCAAAAAGTAGTCATGCTGACAAAAAGCTCACGTATGAATTGTGTGGGCTGACATGGCATATAGACGGCTGCCATATACAGGGGGATATGACGAGACGGTAAACCTAGGCTAGAGCCGCCGTCGAGAAAAGAAGAGTGAAACAGAGGGATGAAAAGCGGCACTTACTCACGTACTATCTCCGTCCCGTCATAAGTGTCCTGTTTGTTTTTTGACATATTTTTCCACCTCAATATTAAACTATAGGTACTCCCTCCGTTCAACAATAACTGTCATTTTAGAAACTTACACACTTATTAAGAAAAGTAGGACAATGACGCATGTGTCCCTACTTTTTACTTTTCCATTTAGATAATAATTACTTTTATATTGAATAGTAGGGGTAAAAGTGGAAAGAAGTGTGTCAAAAAACTAGAATGACAGATATTATTGAACAAGAATCACATCCTAAAACGACAGATATTAATGAACGGAGGGAGTAGAGAGTAATAGAGGCGCAGACCAGTCAAAGTGGGGGTGCAGACTTTACAGAGGCGCAGCAGACAAGTATGCATGGTATGGGGCTGGAGTTCCACCGACATGAACATTTGCAGCGCAGACAAACTCCACAGGCGCACACTTTTGTATACAGAGACACGTAAGGGAATGATGGGCTGGATAATTTATTAATAGATCATACATACATGGCCAGCACGGAAGGAGATGTATCGATCGAGCAGCATAATATATATCGATCGAGCAGCATATATATATATATATTTGAACACATCACAGAGGAGGGGGAGAGTAGTTCGAACACAGAGCCGCTAGTAGAGGAGTTCGAGAACTCATCACGCGAGAGACAATTCTTCCAAGACAGTAGCCTAGCGCCGCCGAGCAAACAGAAGACAGAGAGGAAACAGACAGTCAATTTTGACAGACCGGAGCAGAAGTTAGAGACCGGAAACGTCATCGATGTCTGAGTAATTGTCAGAATTCTGGTTTATTATGTACAACTAGTTTATTGTTTTTCTTTCTGAGTTGTTAAATATAAATTCTATATAGATTGTAGTTTTGTTCCTAGTTATTTGTTGATATTCTCTTGTGATTAATTATTGCTTGAGTTTATTTGGTATGAATTGCTTACAAGTGAGAACTGCGGCGTTCATTAGACCATAGAAATATTACCAGTGAAACTACAGATGGTAATTCCTGGGGATAAGCTGACTAGAAACCAGATGAATCATTAACGCTACCAGTTAATTTGTAAATTCGTAACGAGAGTTAGGATTTGGGAATTGCTAGTGAGAATCTATCTTGCGGGAGACCGGTTTTAGATTAATTTAGATCTGAGGTTGCAATCTAGAATTTAGAAACACTCAGGAAGGGAATTAATAAACTAGGAAAAAATAGTAAACCAGGATTCGCCATTTAGATTTATTAGATAATCACTTTTATTTGTTTTCAGTTTATTTAACTATTTAATATTTGCAATCAAACCCCAATCTATTATTGTTATTTTTCCTTCAGTTTATTAGTTAGATAGATTAAAGATTTAACTAGACACAGCCTCCTTTGGTTCAATAACCTAGGGAATACTACCTAGGAAAACTTGCTACGACAGACCAGTACACTTGTTGTAATACGTTTTACCCCGTACACGTATCAAGGCTTTAAAGGGCCTCTGTCATCCATGTTGAAAAATCAGCTTGCAAGAAATAAGCTGCTCTTTGAACAGAAAGCGAGAGATTGGACAGAAGTGATTCACTCTACAAAGTTATAAATGTTGGAGTGGAATAGTGGAGATCGCAACAATATACTACACTCTCCTGCCCTGCTTTATGGTATGAATCTGAAGGATTTGTGCCGAGTCAATTACCAGTCTTCTGTAGAATGATGGTGTCTTTCTATGTTGTTTTGTATGCTATTTTATCTACCTAGCTACTGATATTGTATCTCTTTCTGCTTAGACTATATGTCTGTAAAGCTAGTTTGAACTAGTTGATAAACCCATAATGGGTATGTAAGCTATGCTCTGTTAGCCCCCTATAAAAAAAACATTCACATCAGAAGTATATGATGTTCATGGATTATCATCACTACGATATCTTGTAGGACCAGTCCTAGTCTATGAATTTTGTTTCTGAGGTACAACATTAGACGTTGTTGAAGTAGTGCCATAAAACCCTAGACCAGCACGTTCTTGATTAGGTTGACCTACCATTTCATTAAATTTAGCTTTCCTTTATACCAAGAGGGATTTTCCAAAGTCATAATGTCTAATTTTCTACTAAGTGCAACACACTGCCTTTGTAGATCAGCATTATCCTAATGTATCCACTCATTATCAGCTTTGAGAGATTGAATTTCTTTTTTCTGCCCACTCATGAATAGAACTTAGTTTAGTACTGACAGGTGCAGTAAACAAGGATTGAACAACCTTAGCTGAGTTTAAGACTAACTGAGATGCCAGCTCCTTATTTTGTTCTTTCAAAGCAGCCATCTCTTCTTGTAGTTTACTAATCACAGTATGAGACTCAGTGTTATGTTCCCGTTTCGCTTCCAAATTCCTAATTTTTGAAAGAGCAACTGTCAACAAATCAAACAGTTAAGACTTAGTAGAACTATCATAAAAATCATTCAAGCTTCAAGAACTTACCTGATCCCTTATGAGAGATTGAAGTGTCTTATGATCTCCAGCCATCAAACACATAGTTTCGTCATATCTGGCAGCGTTAGTATGAGACCGATGGATTGCAGTCATGCAATAATGTGTGTTGCATTGCTTTCTATGCCATCTGATTCAGCATTATCCTCACCCCACACGGCAACTTTCATGCGTGACTCACATCCTCAATGTTGTAAAGGACAATCCTTTATCAAATCCTATTTTGTGACATTGGAAACATTCATGCTTGTTGGTATTATACTCACGTTTAGAATTTCCACCATGGCAACCTCCATGTTTTCGACTAAGAATACGATTTAGTCCTTGTGCTAGCATAGTCATCTTATTCTCCATGTCATCATCATAGTCCCAGTATGGTGTCTCGACATGAATCTTTACCTTTGGTGCAAGATCCTTGTGCAACACTAGATTTTGTTCCTCCATCTTGCTTTCATAAACCATCAAATCTGAACACAATTCTTCAAACAACATAGAAGATAATTCTTTCATTTTCTCAAGAAGTGATGCATAGTTAAATCAATCCTTGGTTAGTGAATCAAGAAATCTTTCATGAAAAGTCTCATTAGAAAGAGTTACCCCAACCATTTTGAGTTCCATAAGCACTTGATTGAACCTTTCCACCATCAGTGCTAGAGTCGCGCCTTATGACATTTTAAAGTTGTTAAAATCTCGTTGAAACTGTTTCTCCTTGGCTTTGCTGATTGATTCTGCTCCTTGATAAGCAATCTTCAGGAAGTCCCATACTCCTTTTGCCGTTCTTATACCCAAGATTCTTCTTTAATCCTCGTTGGACAACGAGGAGACAAGAATACAAAGAGCTTGTTTATTTTTGCTTAAAAGTTTTTCATCGGTTTCTGTCCATTGATCCTTAGGTTTGTTTTGTCTCACGCCTTTAACAATGACAGTAGATTTGTAATCACATGAACACCAACCTTTCAAATCTTGTAATCCACGGACATCAACTAAGCTTCCATCTGTTCACACCACTTGGAATAATTAAATTTTGTCAACCTTGGTGCTTTTACATAATACGAACTCATCTTTCACGATCTACCCCGAAGTGTTAACCTCTATATTGGGTGAACCCACTTTGATACCACTTGTGAGTACGTAATGTAGAAAATCAAAAGCCCAGTACAAGACTGACAGAGAACAGAATTGAAGAACAAGACAAAAGGTGTTTAGAAGAAAAACTCTACAATCAATTTTATTATTGATAACTTGAAAACTCCTCACCAGATCCGTTCAACACTTTGAACAATCGCCCTCACGTCTAATTCTAGACAAAAATGTTGATCACTATCAACAACTCTCTTCTCTCTCAAAGACTATATTTTTACGGTGAAAGTCTCACCTTTACTGATGTTTTATATACATTAATACTACTTGGAGGCAGCTAACAACCTCCTAGATATCTAGAGAAAGTCTTTATCTAAAACTAATATAAATTACAAATGAAAGATCTTAAAAATCTCATAGTATAATGTCGATCAATATTCTCTTTGCAAAGGTTGTTGAGATATTTCTTGTGAGACTTAGGCTGGCACTTTTGCCACATCAAAAACATAATGTAAATTTACATTTACAATGTCACCTTCCTTCATCTGAATTCCCCGACCGAGATCCATCCTCCTCATCGACACCGCGTTGGTGGCTTGGGATCTCTTGCATGTCGACTGTGGGCTTTAGATTTTATGTTCTAGCTCCTCTCGTTTTGAGATCTATCACCCACAGTGACACCGTGGAGACCCCCGAGCTTTTGCATTTAAATTTTAATAAATGTGGCTGTAGAGAAAAGGACGACGATTGGCTTCTAAATCTGTGCTTCTGCTTTTCTCGCCCGAGATCTATCCTTATCAGAGACACCAATGTAGAAGCGTTGAAGTTGTTGCATTTCGATTTCGGCCGGGCTTCCAAATTCGTCATCCAGCTCTTCATGTCCGAGTTCTTTCCTTCACAGTGACATCGAGTTTGAGCTTTTGAAACTTTTGCATGTCGGTCTTCTTATGTCTGTACGTAGTTTTTTATTCTAGCAATAAATCTAAGAATATTGTTTCCAGATCGAACAATAGATAAAGAAATATTGTTTCAAGATCTAACAATAAATCTAAGGGTGCATTCACTTCGGGGTAATCAGCAAAGTGAAACGGAATCATTCCCTTTGTGGTTGTTTGTTTTGTATTTTTATTAATTTCGTTTCCCCCACTTCCAGTTTCAAAAACCCCCATGCCCCTCTTTGGTGATTCCCCCCAAAATCATAGGGAAAAGTATTCTCTTTCCTCCCTCTTACCCCTATCTTCATCTTTTACATAAATAAATATTATATATATGGTATATAATCTATACAAATACTAATATATGATACATAATGTTATAAATATTAATATACAATATTTATATCTAATAGAAATATAAATATATTTTCTTTATAATTTATATAAATATAAATATAGATATGAATATAATATATATAATATAAATATTTACTATATATCATTTACAATTTAAAATAAATATTAATGTATAATTTATAATAATATTAATATATATTATTATACTTGAGAAAATGAACAAATAATATATATAATATGTATAAATATTATTTATAATTTAACTACAATAAAATTCTAAAATAATAATATATATTATTAATAAATTTAAATAAATATTAATATATATAATCATTTATACATATTAGTTATCATTTAAATAAATATGAACAACCATGATATATAATATATATTAATATTAATAAACACTATTTATACTTTAAATGCTATAAAAATAAAAAATATTTATATATATTGTTTATAAAGTTAAAAGTACTTATATATATATATTATATAATATATGAAAATATTTGTATATATTATTTACAATTTAATTAATATTTTAAAAATTATATGTAATAATATTATTATTCAAAATTTAAAAATATTAATTTATAGTTATATATAATTTATATATATATTTATTTATATTATTTACAATTTAAATAAATATTATTATATAATACATATTAATAATATTATTTATAACTTAAATACTATAAAAGTAAAAAATTATATATATTATATATAGACAAATTTCATAAAATGTTATATGTTAGATATATAGATCTTAATATATATATATCTATATAAGCATTAATATATATCATTTATAATTTAAAAACTATTTATATATGCTGTATAATTTATATAAATATTTAGTATATGTCACATAAAATTTAGATAAATATTAATATACATTATTCATAATGTGATTAAATATTAACACTTCTCTGTTTGGAATGAAACAACAATAAAGACAATCATTGATAATTATATTCCGTTTCCGTGTTAGAATTAAACAGATTTCTTGATTCGGGGATATCTCATAGTATAAATTACAAATAGAGAAAATCATTATCTAAAACTAATATAAATTACAAATAAAAGATCCTTAAAATCTCATAGTATAATGTTGATCAATATTCTTTTTTTTGAAATGATGATGCATATATATGGTAAAGAATTACATGATAGTTAGATACATAGATAGACTATGTATCTGAGTACAAGTGAGGCCGTCATAGCTATGAGGGGGGTGGGTTTACCTACGCCTCCTAGCCATCACATAAAACAACGCATAAAACAACGAAACGAGTACAAGAATGGTTGTTGCCAAAGTACAATTACAAGGGATTACAAAAGGGAAATCTTGTGTAAAGACAGTATCTAAGAGCATAGGACTCTATCAAGCCAGGCAAAGTCTGGACTGGCCGCATTCATCTTCGTCCATATGATAGCTTTTATGGCAGCTTTGATGTCAGAAATTATGAGAGAGGGGTCTCTGGCTTTGTTTGCCATTGCTCGTTTGCATCTTTCAATCCAGATGTGATAAATAACATTGGCGACAGCTGCTCTCTTCACTAGGTCTATCGGGCGCCGTCTCTTATAGTATCTGTTGATCCAGTGTGAACATCTACGGAGGCTTCTCCTGTTCGTGGGGATACCCAACCAGTCACAAGTGCTCCACCAGACTCTGCTCGAGTACTGCATTGGAAAAAAAATGGTCGCTTGTCTCTTGAGGATGCTCACAGAGCCAGCACCTGTTAGCAAGACAGATGCCCCACGTTTGGAGCTTATCACAGGTTTTAAGTCTACCTTTTAGAGTAATCCAAGAGATAAATTTAGCCTTGGGGGTAGACCAAGAGTTCCAGCATATATTGGACCAAGCGAAGGGCCGGGGAGGGGTAGAGACATCCTTATAGAATAAGCTGACCCTAGGGCGGCTAGGATAGGAGTGGAATAGGGAATAGGCATCATTGGGTGACCCACATTGATCAATCCACCAATCCCTAGCCTGAAGGATTGCTTTCCAGATCCATGGATCATTCCCTTTAGCAGCGGTCGTCCATATGGTACAAGTGGGCAGGAAGAGCTTGTGGATCCATTGGATCCAAAGGCGTTGGGTCGTGGGCGATGGCTGAGATAGTCTTGAGCATGAAACACATATTCCATTGTGTATATCTTTTAGCCCTAGACCGCCATTTTTCTTAGTGTTGGTAATGGCGCTCCAAGCAACTGAGGGGCAGAGCTGCTTTCTGCCTCTCCTGACCAAAGGAATACCGGAAGCAGTTGTTGACCCTTTTAACAACAGACTTAGGGATAGCTATACAGGAGGCCCAGAACCCCACAACACCAAAGAGAGTACTTTGGATGAGCGCAAGCCTACCCGCAAACGAGAGGGATTTACTGCTCCAAGATGTGATAGCTTTGCGGATGCTATCCATTAGGGGGTTGAAATCAGCATCTCTTGGCTTCCTAGCAGTGATAGGTATGCCCAGATAGCGGAATGGAATGACCCCTGGTTAAATCCGTTAGCTGTATAAGCGAGTCAGCAAGCGCAAGAGTAACCCCCCCAAGGAAAAGGTCTGATTTGGTATGGTTAAGCATAAGCCCAGAGACATTAGAGAAGAGATTTATTTTGTCAAGCATAAGACTAATGGAGCGTTTATCCCCTCTACAAAATAGAAGGGCATCATCTGCAAAGAAAAGATGGGTGATACGGAGAGGTTTGCATGATGGATGGTAATGGAAACCTGTGGAGCACTGAAGTTGGTCAAGAAGGCGAGAGAGAATGTCCATAACCAGCGCGAATAGGTATGGTGAAAGGGGGTCGCCTTGGCGCAATCCCAGCTCCCCTTTGAAGGATGCTGAGGGGTAGCCATTGATGTTTATTGAGAATGAGGTTGTAGTGACACATTGCATAATCCAGTTCCTAAATTACGGGGGGAAGTTTAGGAAGGAGAGAGTGTCCTGAGGAAGGTCCAGTCGACAGTGTCGAAGGCTTTTCTGATGTCCATCTTCATTGTGCATCGAGGGGATATATGGGCTCTTTGATAGTTTTTCATAAGGCACGAGCAAAGCTGAATATTGTCTGATATAAGGCGGCCTTTGATGAACGCCCCTTGGTTAGCACTCACTAGGGAGGGGAGGACATTCTTAAGTCTCTCTGCAAGGATTTTGCTAATAATTTTGTAAAGGGTGTTGCAGAGGAGATAGGTCTGTAGTCCCCAGGGGATGATGCATTGTCCGACTTTGGTATGAGCGTGATGAGAGTGGCATTAATCTCTTTGAGAAGCCGACCATTGTGGAAGAAACTTTTAACTGCATCACAAATATCATTACCTATGAGGGGCCAGGCTGCCTTAAAGAATTTGGCAGTGTAACCATCCGGGATTAGGGGCTTTATCATCACCAATGGAGAAGAGTGCTGATTTAATAGTATTATTATCAACCGGACGGATTATGGAAGCCCAAGAGGATTGGTCCAGCAGCCTACAATTGTCCAAATTCAGATCAGTGAGTGAACAAGAGAGTGGAGCTCTAGAACCTAGCGATTGTTGGAAGTGGTCAACTAGGCATTTCTCAATGTCGAGAGGAGTATTGAGGACATTACCCCGATCGTTGGTAATGGACGCGATGGAGTTTTTGTTCCTTCTTGCTTTTATGGCTCTATGGTAGAACGAAGAATTAGAATCAGCAAACTTTAGCCAGCGGGTTTTCGAGAGAGCTGGCGGAGGACAGGAGCTCCTGGGAATCCCTAGCAAGGAGCTTATGCCTCAGTGATTTTCTGAGAGATGAGGTTTGCGTTCCAAGGGTCAAGATCTAAACTTTTTTGAACGAATGTCATGTCGGTTTGGTGCCATGACTCCTATGTAGAGTAATGAGCCCAGATCTTAGGCGCCGGAGCTTTTGGACAATAGTGTGCATTCGTCCCCCCCTTGGAGAGTAATCCCAGCGTCCCTGACAAGGGGAAGGAAGGAAGGGTCCGAGATCCAAAGATTGAGAAACTTAAAACATCTCCTTCGGGGGGGGGGGCGGGGAGGGTGATGATCATTGGACTATGGTCCGAGACCAGAGGAGGGGGGAAGGTAGCATAGCTCGTGGGAAACCTGAGGATCCATTCCTCGTTTACTAAGACTCTATCAATTTTCCCAAGGAGCGCCTGTGGTCAAATTGGTTATTCCACCAGGTGAAAAAGCGTCCATAAAAGCGAAGGTCTTGTAACTCAGTTCTGGAGACACAATCGGCGAAGTCTCGGTAGTCACCGGCTGGGGGTTTCGCATGCTGATCCTTTCTTGAGCGTAAAGGATATTGTTAAAGTCTCCTGCCACAACCCACGGCCCAGTAATGTGGGTGAGATTGATGATGTCATCCCAGAGAAGGGCTCTGAGGCTAGGGTAGTTGCTCCCGTAGACAATTGAGATGGTAAAGTCGTGGCCCCCGAGAATAGAAGCCATGCAAGAGAGGATTTGATTTGAACAATGGAAGAGGGTGAGGGTGATGATGGAGGGGTTGTAGAGGGTCCAGATGCGCCCGCTTGGATTCGCCCCATAGTTGTGGACAATACTCCAAGTAGGGAAGAATCGAGCTAGAATAGAGGGGATTATTGAATGAACATGGGTTTCCAGAAGGCTAAACACACAAAGCTTGTTGTTAGCCACAAATTTTGGATCTCAAGGAGTTTGGGTTGGTCGTTGCAACCCTGACGTTCCAAACTGCCAAATTCATAGAGAGGGGCAGATGAGGGAGCGGGGAGGGCATTGCCCTTATCCAAGATTGTAAAAGAATTAGAGAGCTGGGGGAAAAGGTCATCAGGAAGGGGCTGCAGAGCTTTATCTGGGGGATTCTTTCCTGAAGTGGTGACCTCCGGCCACGGGTCCTCATAGATAGGATTTAGCACAAGCTGGAGAGAGGGGGACATCAAAAGTTTAGGGCTAGTAGGGGAGCAATCAGGATCCGGCTGACCGGTAAGACTTGGGGAAGAGGCCCTAGGTGACTGGATTAGGCCCTTCAAAGAGTGGGGTGTAGGAGCCAAAACAACGGTGGTCTGTGTAGTGTCACTATCGGATGGGGCTGACTGGTCTGAGGAGGTCTGCATGTTGGGGTTCTTAGAAAGGGGGGGTGTCTAACAAGGAATGGGGGCTCACCCTCGGGGCAGCCCGTGGAACGGTGAGAGGGTGGCTGAGGTTTAGGAACCAGAGAGCGCCCTGGTCGGGTTGATTCAGGGGGGCGGTACTTGGACAGCGAGCAGACGAATGCCCAAGGCGGATGCAGGAGGAGCAAGTGATTGGCTCCCATTCATAGACAACCGGCTGAAAGTGGATACCTTTGGGGGTGCGGATCTCAATCTCTCTAGTAACTTCTGAACTGAAATCCACTTCCATGAGGGCCCGAGCGAAAGATATTCTAGATTTGGACGTTGTGGATTGGTCTGTGTGGAGTGAGGAGCCGACCTTAGAGCAGATCTTAGAGAGATTGGATTGGGACCAGAGGCTAATAGGAAGCCTGGGAAGCTGGATCCAAACTGGGATGCGGTTCAGGTCCTTGGGGTTGAAGGTGAGGTCAGGGGACCATTTTTTAGAACAAGAGGAGATGAGTGAAGTAGCCAAGGGCCCTTTTCAAGAACTTGATGGAGATCCTCATCATTGTCAATCGGAAAAGGAACCATCCCTCTTCGTGGAGGAGGATCTGGGGGGTGGGCACAAAGTTCCATGCTCGTTTAACATATTCTTTGACGATATTAAAGCCAAATTTCCGTCCCCAGATATAGCCCATAATGCATTTCTCCAATGGTCAATTTCAGGTAAGAGGTCATGCTCCTCAATCGTAACATAGGAGTATCGAAATTGAAGTTTCATTGCTCTCAGTACACAAAGTCATACCATATTCGATTTTGTTTAGCTAATAGCATGTCAAGGAATGAGGGAATAGGCTTAGTACCTCGCATCATTCTTACTCGATTCGGATGAGAGGATCTTTGGCCACTGGAACTCGCTCGCTCAATGGTGCTGGTGCTTGACCGACCGGTCCTTCGGGAGCTAGAGAGACCTCGTCTCCAGTAGATGCGTCTGGCCGGTTAATGTACTCCACCATGCCCGAGTCGATTGGGGGGTTCAGATCCACAATCAAGTCAATAGCTGGAGTCGAAGAAGAAATGGTTTCTGCAACCATCTGAGTGGACCCATTTTGTGAAAGAACACATGGGGTTCAATACCAACACCCAATCGATCCAGAGGTGGATTCTCAGAAGCTGTCACGCGGAGGCCGGCCTGGTCTTGGACGACCTGTCCAGCGGGAATCAATCCCAGTTTTTGAGCCGCATCCGCATCTACACAGCAGCACACGAGACTCCATTTGGTGTTGGAGGAGGGACCCCAGCCATTCACGGACTCGGCCGCATCAAACACGGGAACCTGCGCCAACAAAATGACCACGCCCAGCTTCATCCAAGCGTAAATCAGAGCCGCCAGACTGAGACAGGGGAGAAGCAAGCGCCGTTTGAGCCAGGGGGAGAGAAGCAACTGTCGCGGTTGAAGAAAAAGACAGGGGGCAAGTCCGATCTGAACTGGGCAACACAGGACCACCGCCATCGTAGCCCACCAGATCCGTCGCCTCGCTAACTGAACCTTGGGGGGGACTCCACCATCAGAGCCCGTATCTAGGACCAGAGACTCCATAGCAGGCGTAGAGGGTGCCATAGCAGCCTCACCAATCGGAGCTCCACTAGCTGGGGGAGACGCAGGATTGGAGCGGGTGATGGGGCGCTTCCTACCCATCAGAGCTTCAGAGAACCAGAGGGAGGAGAGCAGGGGAGGAAGGGCCAACCGGAGTGGGACCTAGCCACCAGGATGTGGCCTGGCGGCGCGGCAGGAGCACTGGCGGCGCCTCAGTCGGAGCAGTTGCGGGGGAACTCCAGAGGAGATGTTGGGAGACGTCGGGGAAGAAGACCGGAGCGGGGGGATTGGAAATCGCCAGGGGGGGAGCGCGTGGAGCGCGTAGTTAGTTTTAATAGAAACTTAGTTTGATCAATATTCTTTTTCCTCTTTAATTAATTCCTTCTGAAGATAATGCTGAGTAAAGAGTTTGTTGAGATCTTTTACTCAAGCTGGTGCAAAGGTTGTTGAGATATTTCTGGTGAGACTCAGGCTGACACTTTTGCCACATCAAAAATATAATGTAAATATACATTTACAATGTCACCTTCCTTCATCTAAATTCCCCGACCGAGATCCATCCTCCTCATCGACACCGTGTTGGTGGCTTGGGATCTCTTGCATGTCGACTGTGGGCTTCAGATTTTATGTTCAAGCTCCTCTCGTTTCGAGAGCTATCATCCACAGTGACACCGTGGAGACCCCCGAGCTTTTGCATTTAAATTTAATAAAGGTGGTTGTAGAGAAAAAGACGGCGATTGGCTTCCAAATCTGTGTTTCTGCTCTTCTCACCCGAGATCTATCCTCATCAGTGACACCAATTTGAAGACGTTGAAGTTGTTGCATGTCGATTTTGGCTAGGCTTCCAAATTCGTCATCTAGCTTTTCGTGTCGGAGTTCTTTCCTTCACAGTGACATCAAGTTTGAGCTTTTGAAATTTTTATATGTCAGTCTTGTCTTATGTTCGTACGTAGTTTTTTATTCGAGCAATAAATCTAAGAATCTTGTTTCCGGATCTAACAATAGATAAAGAAATATTGTTTCCAGATATTAGATTTATTTAATAATTTTGTTGGTTTATGGATATATACCCTACTTTCTCTTAGTTCCTGAATCAATATTCTAGGTTGATCTTAAAAAAAAGTTTCCACAAAATAAGTATATTTACCATGCATTTTGGAGTCGGTGCGCAGTGCACTGGTCACATGTCGAACAACAACCACTTCTAGAGTTCTACTGCCTCCCGCAATTTGCATGCAGCATATACCTTATTCAATGCAGCATGCAAGTTTCCATCCACCTTCTAACAAAGCACCAGCTTAGTCAGTTGAAATCCCCCGTTTCCAATTCCACCCTTTAATCGCTTCACCCCTCACCTATATGAACCTATCCCCAACAACTGCTCACTTTAAACCCTCAAATCACCAACAAATCCATCAATCAATGGCGCCGCACCGCATCGTCTCCTCGGAATGCACCCTCCGTATGTCCGCATCTACCCTCCTGCTTCTTCTCATCTCCACCTCTCCTCCCTTCCTCCTCCTCTTCCATAATAACCACCACGCCACCGCCGCCGCCTACCCTATCTACCCTTGGTCAACATTCTACCTCGACTTTCAGAACAGTTTCAGCAAGCCTTCCTCGACTCTGCAACTCAACTGTAGCAAAATGATGACAGGTACTGCCAAAAAGCTACCGCCGGTGGTTATCAGTCAGAACGATCACTGGGGTTTCAATTTCCGCAAGAACTGGTATCCGATCCATTACATCTGCCATTATGGGTGTCTTGGGAAGACTGGCAACTTCGAGGCCTGGGAAGATGATAGCACATTCATTGATCGTGTGTGTGGCGGGAGACACTGCCAATGGTTGGCCCAAGACGACGGGTTTTACTTGCTTAATCTTAAGGATAACAAGTTTCATAAGCGGTTTAAACTGTAGCTCAGGTTGGAGTAATTAATCGCTTAATTGCTGGGGGTTTTAATCTAGGAGAAAGCTGAGTGATGCTAATTAAATAGATACTATGTGATATGGTGGTTACTATATATATATAAACCGTATCTGGGATGTGATAAAATTCAAAGGGGGTCTCTCTTTTGTTGCAATAATTGGATTTACTCTATTCTGTTATAAATAGATATATTTTATAGTGGACTCCACATCTGTATTAGGGTTTCTCCATGTACTCTCTATAAATAGAGGGCTTGTATACTCATATCATAATAATAAGAAGATCAGTTGCCTCACTATCTAGTGTCTCTCTGCAATCTCTCTTCCTGTCATTTACAACACATTATCAGCACGAGTCTCTACCTGTGAAGAAAAAAAACCATCTTTTTCCCAATTCCAACGATTATCATCGTTCGATCTCTTCCCCATTATGGAAATTCAGAGGGGAAGTATTGATTTCAGACTAGTTGGAAACGTGAGGCTACTTCTCGATGGTTTACAGTCGCTTGATTGTTAACTCCAATACTCCACGATGATGATGTGAAAAGAGCGGTCTCACTTATGTGAGTTGTTCTCATGGTTGCTGCCTAACAAAACATAACAAATTGTGGCGGCTACAACATATGGTGATGAAGATGATGGTGACCTAGAAGCAGCTAGCAACGCACGGTGGCTGGAAGGTTAAAAAAAAATTGACAACATATTTATATAATTGTTTTCACTATTGATTGATTATATTATTATGTCAAATTAATATCACATGAGGCATTACGCCTGAAATTAATATCATGTGAGGCATTCCGCCAGAAAATTATCATGTAAGATATCATGTCAGAAAATTATCATGTAAGACACCATACCAGAAAAAACAAATCACGTGAGGCATCATGCCAGAATTCAATATCACATGAGGCATCATGCCAGAATTCAATATCACATGAGGCATTGTGACAGATCTTGTTTATTGTTAATTTTTATTTTGCGTTGTTTAATTTATTCATTCTCATTTTTATTTATTTGTGAAAAATAACGTGAGGCATCGTGCCAGAAAAAAAATCACGTTAGGCATCATGCCAGAGAAAATAATAACACCAGGCATCGTGCCAGAATTTAATACTGTTAATTTTTATTCTGCGTTGTTTAATTCATCCAGCTTTCGTTTTTTATTTATTTGTAGTATAATGTGAGGTATCGTGCCAAGTATAATAATCACGTGAGGCATCGTGCCAGATAAAAATTTTCATTCCAGGCATTGTGCCAGATAAAGATATCACGTGAGGCAATGTGCCATATTTTATTTATTGCACTACTTTTATTATGTGTTATATGATTTATTTTGTTGCGATATATAATATATTCCATTATTTTATGATTGTTATTTATAATGTTTATGCCAATATATAAGGCATTGTGCCGGTTAAAATTAATTTTAATATTATTCGAAGAAATAATGACATTGGGCTTGAAAGTCTTTGATTTTGATATATCATAAACGATGTCCAATATTGCCGAACTTGAGCTTACCGCCTTGGACATCACTAAGAAAGGCATCGCGCCTGAAATTTTGACATCAATATACTAAGAAGGGCATCACGCCTGAAATTTTGACATCAATATGCTAAAAAGGGCATTGTGCCTGAAAGTTTAGTTGCATATATTATAAAAAGGCGTCACACTTGAAAGTCTTAATATGATCAATATAAAGAGCGGGGCCAGATTTTTTTTATTACTCTTATACAGTATGAGTAAAGAAATTGGCATTAATTGTGCCGGAAACTTTTGAACTTAACATGATATGGTATTAGCATTGAGCTGGATTGTTGACAATATTTTGAAAAATAAATGTATTGATCACATCATTGATCTAAAGATGGTATTACACCTGGCGAATTCATCCGAAGTATCTATTTTTATGTATAAAATGAACGTTATTTGACGATTCGTGAAAAATCAAAGATGGTATTGCACCAGGAGGATTTTGTGAAAATCGTTTTAAGTAGTTATTGGAAAACTATGATGATATTTATATGATGTCATATAAATAATTCGATTCAATGTAATTTTACAAATGATTCTCGATGAATCATAAGCTCATCTTCTAAGAGATAGTGCTAAATTACAAAATGGGTGACTCTAGCGAATCACCCAAATATTATTCTATTAAAGAAAACAATTGGCATGACAACTATAGAATGGTTCTAGTCGGACCATTTTTATTTCATGTTTTTCATGAATTAACAAAAGTCATGACCAAGTTGTGAGAGATAATGAGCAGTTAATGATATCACAAATAGCAAAATAACTATCATGGGTGGATGTTATTATTTGCAAGACTTTCAAAGTTTTTGTGGATAAAACTTGACTTATTTCAAAGCTGGCTCAAAAATTGAAGCTATGCAGATTTTTTAATGAGAAGTTATGTTGAGGATGACAAATTTAAATTTTTAAATATTATTCTATGTTTCTATATATTCTATATTATTATTGTTCTTGATTGTTTATAATATATACGTATGTTCATTTACATTTATGAGATTTATTCATTTAGAAACAATTTGTACACCCTAAAAGGGGTCATGAAAGACATGTCCGGAAAGGCGTATGTTCTGAATGAGATTTATCCATTTACAAAGCATTTGTACACCTTAAAGGGGTCATGAAAAGCATAAATCCGGGAAGGCGTATGCATGTCTTGAGAAACATGATTAAAGACAATACAACTATAATAATATTTCTTGATGGAGTCAAGAATCTACACTTGCTTGAAATGCAGTGCGGTTGTAGCTCACTACCCTTTCCAAAGGATTATAATTGACCCATAAGCATGTGTCTTGATGACAAGGCATTACCATCATGTGTGAGAACGATTTTCCATGATTGAAAAATCATAAGATAAGGGTCAATAAGCTCTAGAAGAGCAGCTGCAATACCACATATATAGTGAAATTTTTACCAAGAAAGCTCTGTAAGTAACAAGTTTTCCTAAAAAAGTGGTACTGATATACCTGATGCGGATATCACGTTAAGACTACAAATAAGAGAATATCATGTATATTCTAAAGAAAAAAATATAAGTCGTGATTGTAGCTACTTATTTTCTCCTTTGTTTTTTGTATCACATGTGTGTTGGTACAATGGAGAACTTGAGATAAGATAAAGAAAACAATAAGTTTTCCAATGTTTTGTTGGCATGACCGGTTAGACCATCCCGGCTCAAAAATGATGCAAATTGATATCCACTGTACGTGTGGACACTTGTTGAAGAATTATATTCTTCTACTAAATGATTTGTTGCTTATTTTGAAAAACCTTTTATGAGGCTATCACCAGTTGATATTATGTGTAAACCTGGATTTTTATACGCGTGAATTTGGGTGAGATATGGGACCATTTTGGGGACCATATCCTGACCATTTTTGGACTATTAAGATTTGGTTTAAATTGATGCATCAACCAAATGGTCATTAAAGCTAAAGGTTGCAAGATTTAATAATAAAGTCCATAGATTGGACAATGCTGGTGAAATTTTAACGCTTTAATATGAACTTTTACATGTTCATTGGGATAAATTAATGGTTAAGAAAAACCATCGATCAAAGATCTGTAATGAATTGTAAGATCTTTTGGTTCAAGAATCCCAATATACATTTGGAGACATGTAATTTACATTAAGCAACATTGATTTACATCAAGCCAAAAAGTGTTGATGAACTTTCACTCTTATAAATGACTTTAAGTCAAAAGCTAACTATCCTCCCATACAAGGTTTTGTTTGAAATATTTATACACTATGCTTCAGTAGATCAATCAATTCCTTGAAGATGTTGGGATTGTATGTTGAGTTCAAATTTTAATACCTTGAACTAACAGCTGGGGATACCTTTATGACTCGATTGTCATTTAGGTGAGTAATTTTTCCCAACATCAGGGGGAGAAAAGAAGCAATTGGAAGGTGAGATGATATGATATGAAATATATAATTACGTCATCCTCGTCAGTAAGAACTTTTAAGTTCAAAGTACTATTCATCTCCAAAAATTGGCAACCCAATTGCTTGATGTTGAGTGAAAAATATGCGCCAACGTCTAATGCTCCTGTATTATAATGTCCCGTAAGGACAACTACAAATAAGTCTAACCTGAAGCATGGTAGACTATGTGGTTCCAATGACAAAGCCCTTAAAAGGAGCATAGAATTAAAATGGTCATACTACAAAGGGTATAGCTCTAGATGAGCCGTCAGACATGACAAATTACCGGTATATAAGGTAATCAGGTACCTGATGATAATAAAGATCTCGAGATATTATGTCATGTCAATAATATAATGGAACCGATATGAAATCAACGTTGAATATATTTATGTATATGCATGCAAATGTATGTAGCGCTACATGTCACAATGATGACGAGGACATTGAATTGATTTGTCAAAAGTACTTGAAAGACGCAAATGAGAAGCAGAATCTCAACACATTCAAGTTGTGAATGTTGCAAACTTGATGTCCACATAATGATGTGAATCCAGCTGGATACAAACAAGTGTTTGTACGAAAATGAAAATGTGTGGTTTAAATTTCCTTTAATATACAACCTGTATTGGTGTATAAGATTTTTCAAAAGTCCTGCTATTGATTATAAAAGGCTTTATCCCCAACGGTTGATTATTTTGAAGATATATGTATAGTTGAAATTATGATTAATTTGTATGGTTATACCTTATACAGTAGATCACTTTGATAGTGCTTTATATAAGATTCGAAAGAGATTAACTCCTGGAGGAGTTTGGTGAATTCTGAAAGGGAATGCCCCTGTGACCGTTAATAAATCTTATCATAAAGGTGATTGTGGAATTACTACCTTAGAGAAAACTATTGAAAAGGTATCTCTAAGAGTCCAATTTTATTGGATAATTCGTGTTGCTATAGTAGTAGTGTAAGAGTATAATTGGAACTCCTTACGAGTCTCCTGATGGTTGTTGAATCAATGATCATGAAGTTCCAATCTTAATGCTATTGCAGCAGAATGATTAATGGGTTATGGTATCTATAGATAAACACATATGAATAACCTCCACCATCCAAGAGATTAATTGAGGGTGTGTTTAATTGAATTTGTGGCTTAATACCCAGATGATATAGGTGATTACATCTATACTGATTAGAAAATGCATACCATCAAAAGTTCTACTTATAAAAGAGTCGTCGATATTAATATAAAGCAAATATGCTAAAGTGTAAAAGTGATGGATGCATGTATTCAACCAAGTGCTTCCCAAGTAACTGGGTGCAGACCAATTAAAGATTGGGGATGCATACAATCAAAGTAAAAAGTGATGTTTTCATCAGGGGAGCAATAATGATTGTACTCTTTTTCCTTCACCATGGTGTTTTTCCCATTGGGTTTTTTCCAGGTAAGGTTTTAACGAGGCAATCGATGAAAATCATCTAATGGATTCATTATATGTGAATGCCAAGTGAAAATACCTATGATTGATTATTATAGCTATGTAAAGTTATTATAAGACTGTACTCTTTTCCTTTGCCCGAGGTTTTATCCCACAGGGTTTTTCCAGGCGAGGCTTTTAACGAGGCAACATATAACAAGATGTTTCGTCCAAGGGGGTGTTATAAATAGATATATTTTATAGTGGACTCCATATCTGTAATTAGGGTTTCCCCATGTACTCTCTATAAATAGAGGTCTTGTATATTCATATCATAATAAGAAGATCAGTTACCTCACTATCTCGTGTCTCTCTGCAATCTCTCCTGTCATTTACAACATATTCCACCTTATTTAAAATTAATAGTATTTATAATTTATTTTTATAGCTGAGAACTCTGGTTGATTAAACGGGCTCGGTGTGTTTTTTCTAACAAAAGCAAGCAATGGTCGATAACTTACACGCTTGTAGGAGGGGGAACGGATTACGTGACGGAGATAAAATTTCTGTCCCGCGACGGAATCTTTTCTTCTTATCATCTTTTTTCCATTTCAGTGGGGAAGTGTCAAGTAATGTGTATATGTCGTCTACGTATCATTATGAATATTTTTTGTTTGTCATTGGTAGTCTCACATTTTATATAAATTTATTTTTGTTTTTCATTTTAAAAATCTGTAATAATATAGTTATTAATAAAATAATTTGTTAATTTATATAAAAAATTACTTGACTATACATGTATATATGATTATTAAATATTATCTATTTAATTTGATAATATTTGTTGATGAACATATATAGCGATAGAAAAAGTTTTAAAAAGTTGAATTAATGCAAAAACATGAAGTTAAATATTTATACTCTTTTAAAGAAAAAATTAATTGCATTATAGTTTTATAATCTTATAATATTTGTTGTTGATACATATATGTAAAAAATGGAGTATAGCAAGCTAATATTTATATTATTTTCAATTTTTTTAAAAAAAAGTGATGTATAAAAAATATTGCACGTTAATTTTTCAATAGTTATCGTGTAGTTCATATATAAAAATTAAATGTTAATAACACTAGTAGAAAAAATGTTTTTAATGACGGCGTTTAAACCATGGTTAAATGGAAAACCGTGGTTTAAAGTTTATAAACCACGGTTTTAATAGAAACCGTTGTTTAAGGTGCATACCAGAGCGCATATACCACGGTTTTTCCGGAACCGTCGTATATAGGTTAGTTATATACCACGGTTTTCAGGGCAACCGTGGTATATAGTACATGCCGGAGTGAATATACCACGGTTCTTGGAGAACCGTCGTATATAGGGTTTCTATATACCACGGTTTTGTCAAAACCGTCGTTTTTAGTCGTGGTAAAAAAACTTTAAATGACGGTTCCTTGTTAGAACCGTGGTATATAGTCTAAGTGGGAATTCAAATTTTCGCCGAAAATTAACGCGGCTCTTTCTCTTATATATTTTCTCCTCACTCTTTTACAACCTACACTGTCGAACAAGGATGCTCTGCAACCCTTCTCCTTCTTCTTCTTCTTCTTCTTCTTCTTCTTCTCTTCTTCTTCTTCTTCTTCTTCTACGCCTTTGTAATTTTTTCAACCCACCGGCGAACATGCATGCTCTTCGACATACTGGAAAACAAGGAACACATGTTGCGCCTCTGTAATTTTTGTAAACCTAATTTTTAAATCGCCGGCGAACAATGACATGCTCTGCGCCTCTTGTTTTTCACGGTAATTTTTGCAACCCACACTAGCGAACAACGACATGCTCTGCGCCTCTTGTTTTTCACGGTAATTTTGTGCAACCCTAACCGGCGCTTCGCCCTCTCTCATTCTCTTTCACGGTAATTTTGCAACCTACCGACGAACAAGGAACATAATGTAACTTCACTCATTATTTAGCAACCCTAATACATAAACAAGTAACATACATGTTCTGGCCTGTTCATTCTCTTTTGTTTGCGCTCTCTGTTGAGAAATTACATCGAAGGCGGCGGCGCTAAAGCGCCGGCGAACTGGGAAAAAAATCGCAGACTATAAACCACGGTTCTACATATAACCGTGGTTTATTGTTGATTTCTATACACTTTATACCACGGTTTTACGTAAACCATCATTTATAATGCACTATATACCACGGTTCAGACTCACAACCGTGGTATAAAGTCAGTGAATGTTTGCGGGAGAAGGGGTCTTAAACCACGGTTTCGACAGACCGTGGTTTTTTCCGCTCACTTTAAACCACGGTTATGAACCGTCGTTTATGTTAATTTGTGAATATACGACGCGAGCATAAACCACGGTTCCTAACCGTGGTATATAGACAAAATAACCGTGGTTAAAAACATTTTTTCCACTAGTGTAAATACATAAAGTCGACTCCAACAGTTCAGTTTATGTATAATTTTGGAAATATTATGTATAATCATGACATGAAAACGTTTATATATAATAATGGAATCATAAAAACATGGAAACGTTTATATAAACACGTGGAAACGTTTATATAAACACGAGGAAACATTTTGCATAACGGTGGAAATGTTATATATATACTTGATTGTGGCGTGGAAAAGTGTCGTAGAAGCATTATATTTAATTGTGACATGAAATACTCCCTCCGTTCATTAATATCTGTCGTTTTAGGATGTGATTCTTGTTCAAAAATATCTGTCATTCTAGCTTTTTGACACACTTCTTTCCACTTTTACCCCTACTATTCAATATAAAAGTAATTATTATCTAAATGGAAAAGTAAAAAGTAGGGACACATGCGTCATTGTCCTACTTTTCTTAATAAGTGTGTAAGTTTCTAAAATGACAGTTATTGTTGAACGGAGGGAGTATATAATTGTGTAAACGTATATATGTAATCATGGCGGGTAAACGTTTATATAAATTGTGGAAACGTATTGTGGAATGGAAACATTCATATATAATTATTAAAATGTTTATATGTAATCATGCCATGGAATGTTATATATAATCATGGAATCGTAGAAACAGGAAACGTTTAAATAAAAACGTGGAAACATATATACAATGTGGAAATGTTTAAATAAAAAGATGGAAACATTTAAATAAAAGGTGGAAACGTTATCTGAACTCGTGGACTCCTTTATGTATAACGGTGGAAACATTATATATAAGTGTGTCATGGAAACATCATATAATTATAAAAATGTTTATATATAATCATGCAGTGGAAACGTTTATATGTAATCGTGGCATGGAAACGTTATAGATAATCATGGAATTGTAAAACGTGGAAACGTTTAAATAAACACGTGGAAACGTTTATCTAAATTTGTGGACACCTTTATGTAAAACGTTGGAAACGTTATTTATAATTGTGGTGTGGAAATCTGTCGAGTCAGTGATGACAATACAAAAATATAGAACGACTTCAAAATAGATTACCCTGCACCACACACCCTAAAAACTAAAATATAACAACTAAAAACGTCGAAGGAATTTTCAGGGTTTAGAGTGCAAGGTTTAGCGTCTAACGACCCTAAACCCTAAACCTCAGACCCTAAAAACCTGTCGAGTCTGTAATGACGATATAAAGTGTAGAACCAATCCCTAAGTTTACCCTACCCCAGTCACCCTAAAAACCACCTTAGGAATGCTAAAAACGTCGAAGACATTTTCATAATTTATAGTGCAGGGTTTAAGGTCTAACGACCCTAAAACCTAAACCACAAATCCTAAACCCCTGTCGAGTCTGTAACAACGATATAAAGTGTAGAACCAATGGCTAAAAGATTACCTACCCCCAACACCCTAAAAATGCTAAAAATGTCGAAGGCATTTTTAGGGTTTGTAGTAAAGAGTTACCCCCCCCCCCCCCCCCCCCCACCCCACCCAAACACCCTAAAAACCACCCTAGGATTAGGAATGCTAAAAACGTCGAATGCATTTTTAGGGTTTGTAGTGCAGGGTTTAGGGTCTAACAAATGAATTGATTTAGTAATACTATGATTCATTAGACCTTCAATCTCTAAAATTCTAGCATTATTCTATTTAACTATTTTTAGATTAAGTTCATTTTTAAATTTTTTATTATAGTTTATTTTCAAAACTTCTATTCTTCTCTTCACTATACTTTTTATTATGTTAAAAGATTTAAAATTTAGATTATCTTAAGAGTAAATATTAGTTATTTTCTAATTAAGTCACCAACTTACTAAATTATATGTAATGTCTTCTTTATAATTCTTATTATTGTTTTAAACCTATTTCATTAGTACATAGATAAAAATGAATACTTTTGCAAAAAAAAAAGAAGTTCCTCATAAAAAATAAAAATATATATCATTAAACTGCTTAATTAGATAAGACAAATCTCATTTATTATTTGTTTTCTGAAAATATAAATAATAACACACATCCATTCCACATTATAATCAAATAAGAAATGAAGCAAATCAATAAATTAAATATAAAAAAAAACCAAAAAGTTAGTGAACGCCTTTGTCGTCTTAGTCTTCCGGTAAATGAAAATATAGATTTAATTAAAAAGAAAATATCTGAAATAGAGACTACCGCTGGCACATATATGTGATCTAAAAACAAATATTGATCTAACATATACAGTAATCCAACTGTGTATTTAGTCCGTCTGTGACGGAAAATATAGGTTCGTCACACTACTCTTCCAGTGTAGGAGGTAATAATAAATGTGCATATAAAATAACAGTATAACTTACACGTTTTCACATCAACTGAATACTATAGGCATAGTCTGACCGATTGCACCGGATTAAATGCATTGGATGTTCGTTTAGGGCATATGTGTTCCTGTGTAAGCGGTTGATCAAGTATTGTAGAAAAAAATCAAGTAAATTAATCCTCAAATTGAATCATTTAACGGTAAATTTTGCCCAAATTGTTTGGCGCTTACACTTGTATCTATATTCCTCTTATTTTTTTTGAAAACAACAGACCTTAATATAAAGTAATATTTCGCAGCCTATATCGCCCTCTCTCCAGCTCATCCTTGAGCCCTCTCAGCTTGTCCCTTGGATTCCTGTCCATCCGAATAAAAAGTCTTCTTCTAGGCCCTCCTTTCCACCGATCTATTCTCTCTTCAGATAGATAACTCTTTCACCCCTTTTGCGACCGCCCCTGCTCTTGAGGCTCCCCCGTATCTTCCCTCCCTCCTCCCCAATGAAGTTTGCTGTTTGGAATGTGAGGGGGTGTAATGATCCCTCCAAACTCCATGAGATCCAGACCTTTGCTAATAATAATATGCTTTGTGCCTTTGCCCTCTTGGAAACCCGAGTCTCTCTCAGTAACTCTGCGACCATCCTGTCCCGTTTCTTCCTCTCCTGGAGCTCCCTCAATAATTACTCTACCCACCCAAATGGACGCATATGGATTCTCTTTGACCCCTTGGTCATTAATCTAGTCCCTCACCACTCCTCAGCCCAAATGCTCTCATGCAAAGCCTTTCCTCGTGGCTCCACCCCTTTCACCTTCTCAGTGGTGTATGTAGTAACTTCCCTAGCATTAGATATTTCTTGTGGACCGAGATTGAGGGTATTAATAACTTGGGGGTTGGTCCCTGGATAGTTGCTAGAGATTTCAACATTCTGCTTGCCGAAGATAGGCTGAGCTGCTGTACTCCATCCCCTAGAGACTATAAGGCTTTCGCTCATTGTGTTGCTAGCTCAGATCTTAACGACCTCTCTACTATGGGCGATTTTTTACTTGGTGAAATAACCAATATGATCATGACCGGGTAGTAGGAAAGATTGACCGGGTTCTTGTGAACAAGGATTGATTGCGTCCTTCCCGCTTAGTTTTTGCACCTTCCTTCCCCATCTTATCTCTGACCATAGCCCCATGATTATCTCTGTGCCCCGCCCTTCTCCCCCAAGGAAATGCTTCAAATTTCTAAACATCTTGGCAAAAGACCCCTCCTTCCTTCCCCTTGTTAGCGAAGCTTGGAATATCCCCTTTCCTGGGAGCCGAATGTTCTCCATTGTTAAAAAACTTCGCTTCCTCAAACCAAAGCTCTCCACCCTTCATAAATCGGAATACAACTCGCTATCTATTAAAGCCCAATCAATCCGAGAAGAGCTCAGTGATACCCACACAGACTAGATCTTGACCCCTGGAATACCACTCTTATCTCTAAAGAGAAGTCTTTGAGAAATGCCCTTCGTATTCGCAACCATCAAGAGCTCCATTTCCTCCACCAGCTCGCTAAAATCCGTTGGCTGAAGATGGCTGATGCCAACTCCACATTCTTCCATAGAGCCATCAAGACCATGATGAACAAAAACTCCATAGCCTCTATTACTAGTGATCTTGGGGTGGAGCTCACTAACCCCAATGACATAGCTGATTGCCTCATTTCCCATTTCTAATCCATCTTAGGCTCCAGGCCCCTTCCCACTCTCTTCCTCTCTGACCTCAATTTGAATAACGATAGGACCCTAGACCGCTCCTGCTGGCAACCCCTTCTTAGGTAGGTGGAGAACGCAAAAATCAGGGTTGCGCTCCTCTCCATTGGGGACACTAAAGCCCCTGGTCCTGACGGGTACTTCTCCGGTTTCTTCAAAAGAGCTTGGCCCATTGTCGGTGAGGACCTGATTCTAGCTATAAAAAGCTTCTTTCATAGTGGTACGCTGCTCAAAGAGATTAACTCGACCCTCATCACCCTAATCCCTAAATCTGATAATGCTTCCTCGCCCAATGACTATAGATCCATCTTTTGCCGCAACACAATTTACAAGATCATCAGCAAAATTTTAGCTGAGCGTCTTAAGGAGGTCCTCCCGGACATAGTCAAGGACTCTCATGGGGCTTTTGTTAAGGGGCGCCTCATTACGGATAACATCCAACTTTGCTCTTGTTTGATGAAACACTACCAAAGGACCCATATTTCCCCCCGTTGCATGATGAAGATGGATATCAGGAAAGCCTTTGACACGGTGGACTGGTCCTTTCTCTCTGACACGCTCATGTACCTCAACTTTCCTCTTACCTTCATCAACTGGATTATGCAATGTATTTCCATCACCTCATACTCTATCAATCTGAATGGCTCCCCAGCGGTCACTTCAAGGGCAAGAGAGGGCTTCGCCAAGGAGACCCCCTATCCCCCTATCTTTTTTCTCTGGTCATGGACATTCTATCCCGCCTTCTTGACCAACTCCCCCTTGACCCCAACTTCCACTTCCACCCATCCTGCAAACCGTTGAAACTTGTTCACCTATTCTTTGCTGATGATGCCCTTCTCTTCTACAAGGGGGACCTCACCTCCATTTCCATTATGCTAAGCAAAGTCAACCTATTTTCTGAAGCCTTTGGGCTTAAGCTTAATCTCTCTAAGTCCGATATTTTTCTAGGAGGGTCTGCCCCGCTCTGTCTGACTCCATACTGTCTACCATTGGGTTCAATAAGGGCACCTTCCCGTTTCGCTACTTGGGCATCCCGGTCTCTGTCAGGAAACCCAAAACAGCCGACTTTGCCCCTCTGATTAACAATATCCACAAAGCTATCTCTTCTTGGGGTGGCAAACATCTCTCCTTCACGGGTCGCCCCACTCTCATCCAAAGCACCCTGTTTGGCATAATTGGTTTTTGGGCTGCGTCAGTCACCATTCCAAAAAACATTATCCAAAGTATTGTCAAAAAGCTTCACTCCTTCCTCTGGTCAGGAGACTCTACTAGCAACCCCACTCCCCTGTTGCTTGGAGCTCCATATGTCTTGACAAGAAGAAAGGGGGCCTTGGTCTTAAAGACATATTCAAATGGAATAAGTGCTTTCTTCTTAAGACCATCTCAACTATTATTAACAACTCGGAGAGACTTTGGATCAATGGATCCACAGAGTGTTCATAGGTGACTCCAGCATCTGGTCTACCACCTAGAGAGGGGATGACCCATGGATCTGGAAATCCATCCTTCAAGCCAGAGACTGGTGGATAGATCAATGCGGCTCTATCCAAGATGTCATCTCCCTTTTCCTTACTTAGTCCCCCCCCCCTCCGTCTTCGAGTTAACTCTGTGTACCAAGACATGTCCATCCCCCTCGTCCTTTTATATGGTTTAACATTAATTAGAGAACCTGGACGCTCCCAAAAGCTAAATTCATTTTATGGGTTGCTCTGAGAGGTAGACTTAAGACTTGCAATAAATTACAATCTTGGGGCATTATGCTTGCTAATAGATGCTGGCTCTGTGAGCATGCTTCAGAGACAAGTGGGCACCTATTTTTTCTTTGCTGGGTTTCTCGCAGGATCGGGTGGACCATATGTGACTGGCTAGGGATCCCTACTAGCAGATCTGGCCTCCGCCTCTATGCACTCTAGCTCTCTCATTACTGCAAAAGGAAAATACCAAGGGAATTCGTGAGATGGGCTGCCATCACAAACGTCGTCTACTTCATATGGATCGAACGATGCAAGCGTGCCATGATGGGTCAAGCTAGAGACCCCTCCCTTATCACTGCTGACATTAAGGGTGCTACGAGGCGGTTATCGAGACCAAACTGCCCTACATGCAAGCGTGCCATGATGGGTCAAGCTATTAGCCAGTGTTTTGGATTGTATTCCCCCCTTAAAATGTGTATCAGGTCAGCCCATCGCCAGCTTTTTGTATTTTGATGCTCCTTCATGAGTTATGTATATCCCTGGGCATCTGATATATAGGGCTTCCTATGTATGAAGTTTTGTATAAACTCTATATTTATTCTTTATACACATCACCCTTAAGTTCAAAAAAAAAATATTTCGCAATATGTGCTAGCAATAGCATTATTATTAGTGCTTTATTCGTAAGTAAGATTTTAAGGGCACAACATGATTATAAAATTATGAGAGACTGTATATTTGTCAATGTATATTCATCGTGTATTAATCTATTGTTTATTACAGAGAGCGGCTGTATATATATATAGCCAGTAACTAGGGTAACCTGTAAACGGGTCTTTTTACAATGGGCTTATAACATTTGTTAATAAAACATACAATGGGCCGGTCTACCCTTTACCCTCATGTGATCCTAAAACATTAGCGGTAAGGGACATTTGGGAGCGAAGAGTCGAAACCCTAGTTCTTGCGAGAGGCTTAGTTTATACATCAACGAGTTGCAAATTCGTGGGAATGAAGCAGATTTAGAGACTTCCATTGTTGATTCGTTCGCACACGAAGAAATAGTCTACTTTAATAAGTTTTGCATCTCCATGAAAGATGGGATTTTTTTCTAGGTATGTTGCACTGACGTTATCACAGTGTAAAGTTGGCTGCTTTTCGAGAAAATCCCTAATTCACTGAATATTTGCTGGATTCAGAGACAATCGGCGGTGGCGGTGGCCAAGGCTTTTAATTCCGCTTCGGTACTGGAACATGTGATGGTGTGTTGCTTCTAGGAGCTCCAAGAGAGGAGCTTGTCGCCAAGGTAAATACGGAAACCTGATGTTGAGCGGCGATCCAGACGGTCACCAGCCCAATTCGTGTCGGAATAGATGTGAAGGTCACCCAAAGGCGTCACGGGAAAGAAGAGCCAGAGAGAGGAGGTATATTTCAAATACCTTAAGAGTATTTTGTTACTTGCCAGTGTATTTCCTTGGGTGAATGCATGAATTGACTGAGCTTATTAACCGCAAAGCTGCGATCTAGGCTTGTGAAAGCCAGATAATGTAAAGCACCAATAATACCTCGATAATGTTTAGGATCAGGATAGAGGGGTGATTCCAAGGTATCAAGGGTAGTGTTGTCAGTCATGGGTGTAGGACATGGTTTACAATCACATTTTTGTGCGAAGAAAAAGATCATGAATACACTGGCTTTGTGAGAGTTTTAGGCCTCTAGTGTCTCGGGAAATATAGATCCCAAGAAAGTGATGGAGAGGGCCTAAATCTTTGATAGGAAATTTTGAGGTAAGGGTAGCAATGAGTGAATCTAGTAGATTGGGAGATGAACAAGTAATAAGTATGTCATCCACATAGACCAAGATGTATGCTGTAAAGGTGGATGATTTGTAGATGAAGAGGGAGGTGTATAAGGAGGAGGGAGTAAAACTAATGTGAATTAACAAATAACTCAGTCTAGAAAACCATGCCATAGGCGACTGCTTTAGCCCATATAGGGCTTTCTTGAGACATCAAACATGATTAGGAAAAGTAGAGCTGATAAAACCTATGGTTGTTTAATGTAAACTTCCTCCTCCAACTAGCCATGCAAAAAAGCATTGTCCACATCAACTTGTCTGATAGGCCACTGTCTAGCAGTGGCAATAGCTAGTATGATCCTGATGGTGCATACCTTAACAACTGGACTAAAGGTAGCATGATAATCCACACCAAATTCATGGTTAAAACCCTGGGCAACGAGCATCGCCTTCCTTTTGGAAAAACTACCATCTGAGTTCTTCTTTGTTATTAATACCCACTTAGTTCCCAAAACGTTAATGCCTTCTGTGTAAGGAACAAGATCCCATGTTTCATTTCTCTGTAGTGCATCAAATTCTGCTTGCATAGCAGCCCTCCACCCTGGGATTTTTAGAGCTTAGGAAAGGGTAGGTTGTTTGGGAATAGTGGTAGTAGAGTTGACAATAGTGGTATTGAGCCAGGGCACAGTCCCATCTGTATAAACTTTGGGGGCACAAAGAATTAGTTTTGGCTCGGGTGATCATAGGGTGGGAGGGAGTTGGTGAGTTTTCTGGTGTAGGATCTGATGGATGAGTTGAGATAGACTCAACAGAGGATGGGTAAGTAGGAGAAGAACAAGGAGAGGATTCATGAGGGTGGGAGAGTGATGAGGATGTGGAGAGAACAACAGGTAGAGAATTAATGGGTAGAGTAGTAGTAGTTGTGGTGGTAACAGGAATTAATAAATTTGTCACAATTTCAAGGGAGAAGAGAGGGAATGGGGGTGATGTTTATGGAGGAAAAGGGAATTTGGTCTCCAGAAATAACACATCACGTGAGGAGGAGATCTTTTAGGACAGAGGCTCGTAACAGAGATAACCAGTAGAAGAGGGAGAATATCAAAGTTAGACACACCCCTTGCATCTACAGGATAGTTTGTGGTCATTGTAGGGACGTAAATTAGGCCAGCAAGAGCTGCCAAAGACTCTCAAGGTTGAGTATGTAGGATAATGGCCATATAAAGTGTAGTAGGGGGTGGAGAGGTTTAGGGTTCTTATGGGTAGCCTGTTCATGAGATAAACAACAGTTTTAAAGGCATGACTCCAAAAAGATAAAGGTAAAGTAGCCTGAGAAAGAAGACATAAGCCTCGATCAACCACATGTCTGATTCTAGTCTCCACTAAACCATTCTGTTGGTGTGAGTGGGGGCAGGTGAACCTGTGTAGGATACCATAAAACCAGCGCAACCTCTGTTTTTTGCTTGAGTATAAAAAGCCACATAAAACCAGAACAATAATCAACAATTAGAAGAAAATAACAAAACCATCCTCTGAATAACAATGTGGAGGACCCCATATGTAACGACCCCAAAACCACCCTGGTTGAGAGACCGCTACACACCTCGTGCTTATTACCTAAGACACACAAGGCTACACTATCGAAACCCCAAAACAGAACTAATGCTCATATATTAGCAAATAAACGACTACAACATGTCTTTACAATACACAGGTGGAAGCCAAATTGAAATACAAAGCATGATCTAAATAACTGGGCCCCAAGGCCAAACAAACTAAATACAAAACTCAAATGCCAAGACGAAAAGTAGAAACTGAATCTCCAAGCACGAAGTAAAACCTGCAAATCAGACGGAGATAGGGTGAGCCAAACTATAGCTCAGCAGGTGATAAACTTCATCAGCTGAGCATGCTCAAAACAGATACTGAACATACATATTTTTATACATATACGAAAGCGCTTAGCCAGAGCAAAATCAAAGACAAAGCGGAAGTCTTTCAAATAGACTGAAGTCTAAAACACAAGAAGCTAAGCGGTGGTCAAAACATACACTTAATAGCAGAAGGTAACTGAAGCTGAAAGCTTGACGAAATAAGAAGCTTAACAAACTCAAAAGCTTAAACACAATCACAAGCTTAGCAAAGTCAGAGGATTAACAAAATCCGGAACTTAGTAGAAGACGGTAAGCACATAACAAACCATCTCAAATCAAATACAGATAGAGCAGACGAAGTAGAGCACTTTACAAATCAGAAATCCTCAACAGACAGGAAGCACACAACAGTCTATATGAGTTTAAAAACACACAGAGCCGGCAGAAGCAGTACAAACAAAAAGAGGTGTTCAAAGGACAGAAAGCACACAACAGTCTGTCAAATACAAAAGCAGAGAAAATAGACAGAAGCTGAACGGAACACGAACAAAAGTGGGACACTAGCATTCAAAGCATACAAACAGAACGGAACGAGTCCGTGAACATAACAAGGAAACATCAATCATGACAGAACAGGTGAGACACCTGTGAACAGAACGGGGGAGACACCCGTGAGATAACAGAAGGACGTCCTACGCAGCATGCTACTGGATAGCTAGACCCAGCCATCCACGGCTCAGACACAGAGAAGACTAGGTCCCAAAACATAAGCTTTCAGACAGATCAAAGCCTTATACAGAACAGAACAGAAGTCTTTATCAGACCAGAGCAGAAAACAGAAGCTTAATCAAAACAGAACAGAGGGTGTTGCAGAGCGCTAACACCCAAGCCCAATTCTTAACACAACCAAAAACAAAATACATAAGCTGAAACAGAAGTCTTAAGCCAAGACCAATGAAATACGAAAGTCAAAACCAAAGTCAGAAGCTGAAACTCACTTTTAGAGCAAATTAGAGTTCAAAGGCTTATCGATGATTTTCAAAACAAAGTACACATATACATGTGCTAAAACATATCAAAACAGATAGTACTCGAAAAGAGGAATCCAACACCGTAAACGACACTCAAAACAGAGCTCATATGAAGACGTTATGCCAAAAACAAAGGCCGGTACGAACAAGCGTCCGATCTTGCATGTTCGGATGTTAGCCGAGAGTCAGAAAATCTGCCCGCGCATGATGTTTGAACTTCAATGTTCGGACACATACATGTTCGGACACTACGAAAACTGCAAAATCAATTGCGGAAATCAGCCAGAACCAAGCCATAAATCCCCCACCAAACATGCATAACTTATAGTATCAAAATAGCCAATCGAAAACATACATCCACGGGGTTTTAACGCATCAAATGCACATCGAAATCAACCAAAAAAACATCACCAATCAAAGAGTCAAAACAATCATATACGGAAACTGGAATGGAACCCCCGTGGGTGAACATACACAACTGAATCCATCTACCACCTACCTCACATCGGAAGCTAAGCAATCTCTACGGACTCTACGAAACACCCTCCTCGAATTCCCACTCGAATGGCAATCCCTCGAATTGAACCATTCCCTAATACAAAATCAAAATCAGAAAAGGGAAAAGAAAACTCAACAGAGAAGAGAACCAGAATTTACAAATCAAACCTGATGATCGACAGACTACCAACACCAAAACTCCATTAGCAAATCTCCATCGATCGATTATAGGGAAGAGATTGAGGAGAAGGAAGAGAAGCAAAGGGAGGGAGAAGATATGCAAAGTGAAAGAAGGTTGAGGAAGCGAGGAAACTGTCGTGGAAGGAGAAGAACGTGAATAGAAAATAAGAAAAGAAAGTTAGGAAATTGGACACAAAATTACTTCCTAACTCCTTACTTATTAATAAACAAAAGGACGACCTTAACCCTCCTTCCACCAGCCACCATACTAACACTAGGAGAATGTCATAAAAACATTAATATAAGACCGAAATCAATAAGAACTCCCTTTGCGAATTAGAAAGAAAAATAAAAAAAATATGGGGCATAACAACATACCCCCCCTTAAAAAGAATTGCATCCTTGAAATTCGACGAAACCCGGAATACGAATAAATGCACTTCCAGTGCCAGAATACTACGAATACTCACATGGAACTAATAGTCAGAGTAGAACCCACTGTTTGATGGATTGACAAAAGCACGAGCAGAAGATTACTAACATATAGTTCTAAGGCATAGAAGGGAAAACTCACACATCCCGGAAGGTTGGACCTTACCAAGCTAACACTCTGAATACACTAACTGATTCGTTGGCAGAAGAGACAAAACAGACGATCACTGAAGGCTCAGCACAAAGACACTAAAAGAATGCTAACATATCTCAGAAGCTTTACTTACACGAGCTAACACACGGACCTCACTAACTGATTTACTAACAGAGTGAGCAAAGCAAAAGATTACAAAGGCTAAGCTTGAAGGAATAGGAACAACACTCATATATCTTAGAAGCTTGCACCTCACAAATCTAACACTCATAACTTATTAGCTGACTCACTGACAAAAAGGTGAAACAAAGATTACTAACACTGATCCTAAATGCACAAGAACTCTCAGAGGTGTCCTTACCTAAAGGACCAACATACTCGCGAACTCCCACCAGAACACAACATAGAACATACAACACAAGCACGTAACACAAGTTCACAACTCTGTCAAACAAGAACTCATATTCGGTCATCCTTTCCCAAAGGACCTGACTCCCTCACACTCATTCTCAGAACACACAAGCACTTGCAATAGACACTACGCTTCCGCTGCGCCACTCTGATAGCAGACAACCCCAGAGCAGGCACACATAACAGACACCAGAGAGTCAACCAATAGCATATAGCACACAACAGATAACAAGCAAGGATGCGGGAGCGTAGACATGTAGACACCCATAAATCCCAATGAAAACCAAACCTAGCTCTGATACCATTAAATGTAATGACCCCAAAACCACCTGGTTGAGAGACCGTTACACATTGCGTGCTTATTACCTAAGACACGCAATGCTACACTATCGAAACCCCAAAACAAAACTAATGCTCATATATTACCAAATAAACGATTACAATATGTCTTTACAATACACGGGTGGAAGCCCAATTGAAATACAAAGCATGAACTAAATACAACTGGGCCCCAAGGCCAAACAACTAAATACAAAACTCAAATGCCAAGACGAAAAGTAGAAACTGAATCTCCAAGCATGAAGTAAAACCTACAAATCAGACGGAGATAGGGGTGAGCAAAACTATAGCTCAGCAAGTGATAAACTTCATCAGCTGAGCATGCTCAAATCAGATACTGAACATACATATTTTTATACATATACGAAAGCGCTTAGCCAGAGCAAAATCAGAGATAAAGCGGAAGTCTTTCAAATAGACTGAAGTCTAAAATACAAGAAGCTAAGCGGTGGTCAAAACATACACTTAATAGTAGAAGGTAACTGAAGCTAAAAGCTTGACAAAATCAGAAGCTTAACAAACTCAAAAGCTTAAACACAATCAGAAGCTTAGCAAAATCAGAAGCTTAGCAAAATCCGGAACTTAGCAGAAGACAGTAAGCACACAGCAGACCGTCTCAAATCAATTACAGGTAGAGTAGACGAAGTAGAGCACTTTACAAATCAGAAATCCTCAACAGATAGGAAGCACACAGCAGCCTATCTGAGTTTAAAAACACACAGAGCCAGCGGAAGCAGTACAAACAAATAGAGGTGTTCAAAGGACAGAAAGCACACAACAGTCTGTCAAATACAAAAGCAAGAAAACAGACAGAAGCTGAACGGAACACGAACAGAAGTGAGACACTAGCATTCAAAGCATACAGACAGAACGGAACGAGTCCACGAACAGAACGAGGAAACATCACTCGTGAACAGAAGTGGTGAGACACCTCTGAATAAACGGCGGAGACACCCGTGAGATAATAGAAGGACGTCCTACGCAGCATGCTATGAGATAGCTAGACCCAGCATCCACGGCTCAAGCACAGAGAAGACTAGGTCCCAAAACATAAGCTATCAGACAGATCAAAGCCTTATACAGAATAGAATGGAAGTCCTTACCAGACCAGAGCAGAAAGCAGAAGCTTAATCAAAACAAAACAGAGGGTGTTGCAGAGCGCTAACACCCAAGCCCAAGGCTTAATACAACCAAAAACAGAATACATAAGCTGAAACAGAAGTCTTAAGCCAAGACCAATGAAATACAAAAGTCAAAAATAAAGTCAGAAGCTGAAACTCACTTTCAGAGCAAATTAGAGTTCAAAGGCTTGTCGAAGATTTTCAAACCAAAGTACACATATACATGTGCTAAAACATATCAAAACAGATAGTACTCGAAAGAGAAATCCAACACCGCAAATGGCACTCAAAACAGCTCAGACGAAGAAGTTATGCCAAAAACATAGGCCGGTCCGAACAAGCGTCTGATCTTGCATGTTCGGACGTTAGCCGAGAGTCAGAAAATCTACTCGCGCATGATGTCCGGACTTCAATGTTCGGACACATGTTCGGACACTGCGAAAACTGTAAAATCAATTGCGGAAATCAGTCAGAACCAAGCCATAAATCCCCCACAAAACATACATAACTTATAGTATCAAAATAGTCAATCGAAAACATACATCCACGGGGTTTTAAAGCATCAAATGCACATCGAAATCAACCAAAAAAACATCACCAATCAGAGAGTCAAAACAATCATATATGGAAACTGGAATGGAACCCCCGTGGGTGAACATACCCAACTGAATCCATCTACCACCTACCTCACATCCGAAGCTAAGCGATCTCTGTGGACTCTACGAAACGCCCTCCTCGAATTCCCACTCGAACGACAATCCCTCGAATTGGACCATTCCCAAATACAAAATCAAAATCAGAAAAGGGAAAGGAAAACTCAACAGAGAAGAGAACCGGAATTACAAATCAAACTTGACGATCGACCGACTACTAACACCGAAACTCCCATTAGCAAATCTCCATCGATCGATTATAGGGAAGAGATTACGGAGAAGGAAGAGAAGCAAAGGGAGGGAGAAGATATGCAAAGTGAGAGAGGGTTGAGGAAGCGAGGAAACTATCGTGGTAGGAGAAGAGCGTGAATAGAAATAAGAAAAGAAAGTTAGGAAATTGGAAAAAAATTAATTCCTAACTCCTCCTTTATTAATAAACGAAAAGGACGACCTTAACCCTCCTTCCACCAGCCACCATACTAACACTAGGAGAATGTCATAAAACATTAATATAAGACCGAAATCAATAAGAACTCCCTTTGCGAATTAGAAAGAAAATAAAAAAAATCTGGGGCATAACACCATAGGTCAAGAAACACAAACAAAACACTTAGAGGCCTTAGAGTTACTAGGAAAATGGGGTAAGACATGAAGTTTGCCCTGAAAACAAGCAGTACATGCTTCATTATTTATGTGTTTGGAAATAGGAAGGCAAAAACTAGACAGAGTGTATCTAGAAATACTAGGACTAGGATGGCCTAGCCTCTGATGCCAAATGGTTGATGTAGTTGTGGCAGTATTGTGGAGTGAGGTGATGTGATGATTTGTGTAGCTCAGTTGGAAAGTAGTAAATCTCATCCTTAATGTGTCCCTTGAGGAGGAGTTCCATGGTGATCATATCCTTAACAAAAGAAAAACAGGATGAGTAGAACTAAAAAAACACATTATTATCAAGGCAGAATCTACTGATAGAGATTAAAGGTGTTTTGATTTGTGGAGTATGGAAAATATCCTTAAGAATGTAGGATTTAGAATCTATGTTTAGGAAGCCCATACCCTGGTTTTGTATAGCCATGGAAGAGCCATCACCTGGTCCAATATACTCAGAGCATTGGATATTTAGCTTAGATATATCACTAGTAAAATGGTTAGTAGCACCAGTATCTGCTAGCCATTGGGTATAGTTGGTAGTGCTAGTAGCATTAGCAGCCAGAAGGATGAGATGAAAGCTCTAGTTAAAACGATGATAACAAATTGATGCATCATGACCCTTCTTGCCACAGATCTGGCACTGAGGTCTATAATCAGGCTGACCAGTGAAATTATTACCAATTAGCCGAGTGTTGTATGTAGTTGTATGACTGATTGTTATAAGTTGATCTGCCTCGACCTCTGTTGTTGTTTCCTCGTCCTCATTGTTGATTGCCTTGCTTACCATGGTTTCCCCAGATCCAGTGGAATTATAAGAAGTATTATTAAAGAACCCGATGAAAGAGTGCTCTGCTGCTATTGAGTGAGCCAAGTCTCAGCAAGAGCATGAAGTGATAGATCTGGCTGGGAGAACATATATCAGATCGTGTGAGAATAGAAGAAACCAGAGAACCATACTCAGATGGTAATCCCTTTAGAATGTAGCTAGAGAATTCTCGATCTGTAACCTGATGTCTGGTGATAGCCATACTATTTACCAAATCATGAGCACGATTATAATAAGCAGTTATATCATCGGTGGATTTATTTTCAATGCTAGCAAGCTGCAAATGCAGTTGCCCGATCTGAGCATTGCTGCGTACAGTAAAAGTTTCTGTGAGATATTTCCAAACTTTAGCAGAACTGGGAAGATCAACGATCTGGCCAATTATGACCTCACTGACTGAGATAAACAAAATACTAAGCACCAGTTGATCTTGCTGGAGCCATTTATTGTGCTCAACACTGTTTGATCCATCGGATTCAGGGTGGGACCAGAGGTACGAGCCATCAACAAACTTGAATAGACGTTGCCTTTCAGGAAAGTAAGTAACATACCTCTCCATACACGGTAGTTATCTAGCTTGAGTTTGATCAGATTTGAGGCCGCTGATAGAACCGAGTGACACGTTGTTTGTGTCGTTTGTGATGTAATTGCAGGAGCAACTGAGGAGGTAACAATAGGTGCAATACCGGATCCAGATGTGGCGGAAGACATGGCAAGGATCGGAAAAATATTTTTTTGGGGGCGCTAGACAGGAGCTCTTGATACCATATAAAATTATGAGAGACTGCATATTTGTCAATGTAAATTCAGCGTGTATTAATCTATTGTTTATTACAGGGAGCGGCTGTATATATATAAGCCAGTAACTAGGATAACTTGTAAACGGACCTTTTTAGGAGGGGCTTATAACATTTGTTAATAAAACAAACATGGGCCGGTCTACCCTTTAATCTTCAAAATTGAATCATTTAACTGTAAATTTTGCCCAAATTGTTTGGTGCTTTACACTTGTATCTATATCCCTCTTACTTTTTCGAAAACAACAGACCTTAATATAAAGTAATATTATTTCACAATATGTGCTAGCAATAGGCAATAGCATTATTATTAGTTCTTTATTCTTAAATAAGATTTTAAGGGCACAACGTGATAACGTAGTCTCCTCCTGTAGCGCAGGTGAAGGTGGACGAACTATCATCATAAGCATAACTGTAAGCTTGTGGACAGTTATCCTTGAATATCCTCGAGTAGTTGGTTGGCGGGCATGTCTCCGGCTTGTTATGAGCTCCAGTGCAACAATACTCCTCATTACCAAAAGCCAAGCAAGCACTCTTACATCCAACCACACCATTAGCGCTCTGCACGGCCAGCTCGTTTGGACATGCCTGGTTGATATCTATGTTGCAACTAGTGGTTTGACAACCGCCGGACTGCGGTGTGACAGACATTGGTAAGTTGAATCCATCTACAAGGCTGATGTCATAAAAGTCTTTCCCACCATCCCCATTTAAGGTAAACTCGGCCAAGGTCACAGGCGGAGCACCACCAGCCCCGTTGCAGGGTACTTGGCCAGACCCACAATCCCCAACCGTACAAGTGAATCGGTCGGCTGAATTGCAATTGGTTCTGACCCAAAACCGACCAGACCAACTTGTTGGGGCGTCCAAAGAGGAGGAGACGCCAGGGGCTAACTCAAACCCTGTGGAGCCAAGTGGAGGAGAATTACTGGCTGTTAGTGCACCAGGCCATACGGTGTACTGACATTTGTTCACGAATGTGAACTTAACGGATTCAGAGCCTGTTGAAGTAGAATTATGAGATCAAAGGCAAAGTGTTAATTATTTACGTCGTGAGTATATGCTTTTAGTATATGATGGAATTAATGGAAGACATATATCAACTCAAGTGTTTAACAACATAACAATCTCATTTTGTTTGCATGAAGTGAATTAGCTAGGCAGGCATCTTGTATATGCAAAATACATGCCCAAGTACTTCTGAAAACAAAGAAAACCTCACCAGTTATGGAGAAGGACGCGATTATTGCCATGAAAACAATTAGGAACCAAGAAGCACCCATTGTGTCACGAGTCAAGATCGAGATAAACTACTACTTTTTCTTGATAGCTAGCTTGTTGATGATTCTGTATTGCGAAGATCAGTAGCTTTGGCTTGGTGATGATGCATGAGTAGGAAACCAATGTGGTGTTTATATAGGGGAAGAGCTGGGTACAATGGACATCTCTATTATATCGTATCTTAAGAAAGGAGGTCAGAAAAGTCAGAGTCCGCATTAGGGAAAGTGGTTCTAGGAAGTCAACTAAATTGATGAATTTGAATCATTCTAACAGCGTAGTTGATAACGACTCCTTCAATATTCAAGGTTCTCAATTCAACTGCCTAAATGGAAATTCTGTATTTCTAACGTGTGCTAATGTTATAATACATGCATTTGGAAAGTCTTCGGTAACATTACCTTATCCGCTCATGGATATGAAATTATTTACTTTTTAATTTAGTAACCAATTAACTCTTAGCTACACCACATCTAACTATTTTTAATTATATAAACTGTATTTGCGGGTATACAAAACTAACATGTGGATATATAAAACTTTAAAATTATATTTTCAGTAGAGTTTATTGTATTTTTTGTTATACAATGTACAGATTTATATTGTTAGGTGTATAATATGTAAATGTAGCTTATCTTTAGATACATATGGACAAGAATGTAGATTTAGCTAACGGTTTCTTGTACTAGAGCGGGCAGCATATGGTGACTACGATTATTTAATTTACCTTTTTTCCGCTTGTGTACTGGACAAATAAAGTATCAAGATTCTGGTTGCTCACCCTTTAATCAGCCATAGTATTATTTATCGATGGGTAACGGTAGAGCTGTTAAAATTTAACCAATCTGAAAACCCGTCCGTTTTATTCGAACCCAGAATCTAACTAAAATCCGGAAATATTTAAATGTAATAAACTTGAAACCTGATTGGGTAAACCCAAATGACTTGAATTTGAAATGACCCAAAAATTTATAACCCAAAACTGACCCGAACCCGAAATGACCCGAAATAATAGTAATTAAATATTAGCCAGAATTGAATAACATCAAATAATAGTGACTATAAATTGTTACAAACCTGAGTGACCCAAATAAATATGACAAAAAACTTGACTCGAAATAACTGAAACCTGATTCTATTTGACACTTTTACAACCCGCACCTAATTTCACCCAAACCCGAATGACCCAAACGCTAAATGACCCAAAAATTTAATGACGCGAACGAATATTATCCCGAAAAGATATGACCCAAAATCCGAATGAATAACCCGTTTGCGAGGTCTAGGTAACAGTCTCTTCAACTAATGAGTGAGGAACCTCGTGTAGATTAATGTTGTGATCATTATTGTGCTTTCCCAATATACCACACATAGTAGTCAAAGAAACAAACACTTTTTATGTATAATTGGCTGGTTTTCCAGCTAAAAGGCAATACTGAGATTCAAATGAACCTTGGTACAATTCAAAAGAACTAGAAACAAAATTTAAAGTAAAGAAAGTGAAAAAAGAATAAGACCAAAGGGTTCCTCTTATTCCTACGTGACCGGGTCGAAACTTTAGCTAGCGAGTCATTCTTAGTAACCGCCTCTCTCAAACTAGCCCTTGGGCAGATTTGAAGGAAATACTTTTTGGGGATTCACCAAGCTTTGGATTTTTAGAAGACCATTTGCCTGAAGTGTCTCAAAACCTGACACCTTGCAGTTTAGGATTGTGTTTTCAGCAGTTGAAGCAGTACTCCATTCTTGTTTCCAAATTTGAAAGAGATGATTAAGAGGCTGATCATTGATAGTTAAGATGGAGCTATGCAATAAAACAGGACCCCACAGCTGCCGAATAAACATATATCAATAACGAGAGTTCCGAATATGTTGGTGTCAAGGGTGAGAACTCCTCACTAGAGCTTTTCCCACTAATCGCAAGGGCTTGCATCTGACACCATTAGACAAAGCGGGTGGTCTTATAATTTGCTTAGGGATTGGTTTCTCTCCGGCTTGTCTATTACGCCTGAGTAAGAAATCTCCGAATGAGGGAAGTGACATCTAAGTTTACGACCATAGTCCAAACAAGTTTGAGCTTCGGTGAGGATACGACTGAGAGGGGGGAGGGAAGGGGATGGCTGGGACAAGATCATGGGGAGAGACAAACTAACTCTATTCCAGGGATTTGGAAAGACGGAGTAAAGAGGTGTGTAGGTGGAGAGGTAGGAGCAAATGACGGTGGCAGGTAAGAAAGTGGTGCGAGAAATTATGGTTTGACGGTTGATTTTTTAGGAGTTTAATGGGTTTCAACAATTACATGAGTAAGTTGGAGTAGCAGTACAAGTATACAACATATGGTGGTATGTGTTAACTAGAGTATTGTGCTTAATGAGAATGATGACCATTTAGCTTCCGTATCCGGAAGCTCACAGAGTTTTGTTTGGCTTCCGAAACTCATAGGGTTTTCTTGGATGTAGAAACTCACCAGGTAAATGAAGATATTTGTGGTATACCTTATGCATAGTATACTATATGAACAGTATGTTTGTTTTTTTTATGATCAGGAGGCAATAGCAAATAACCGTAACGGTTTACATAGCTAGAACAGATCTAGCCATGAGGGGGCTTACCGATCCATGCTAAAGTCATAACTGAAGGAAAAACTACTAGTTTAACAGAAATGTAACAGATTTGATAATATTGAAACAAATGCGAAGTGCATAGCAGGGCCTATTTTTTTTTATCAGGACATAGCAGGGCCTATGGACTGCCAATATTCATGCACCACTCTAATTCCAGCGATTGACAGTCTTTCTCTGCGGTTGCTACCACCAAGCACTTCATTAAATCTCCCATTCCAAGGAAAGCATTCATACACCTTGCCATGGACCACTTATCTGATCTTCTTGGGCCTTGGATATTTAGGAAGGCCATTATCGATCCCATCTTTGCTACTTCGATGATCTTTTCACACCCCTTCTTAATAGTCTATCAATATTTGCTAATGATTTATGAGGGAATGGGGTGTGAATTCGCAGCCTTTGTCCATATGATTAAAACAATAGCATATTAAGTTGACCACGACGATTCACCTCCCTTACAGTGGATGAATGGTTAACCAGGCTCAAGGATATGTTGCAATGGGTCCAGTGATCACCTAGGTTGTGAACAAAATTCTTTTTACAATAGTTATATATAATAATTAGACCTTGTTCGCAAGTTAAGGTTGCAAAATTACAGTGAAGAGAATGATGACAACCGTGAAATTCTACCCTGAATTTTTCAGTTCGTTAATTGCCCTTATATTATTATGATTGTTGAATTCAATTGATGTGTCTTCCCTTTGGTTTTGTGTATAATCTGGTTAAGGAAGACTTATTGAATAAGCAAGGATAATTGATGTAGAATTGAGATGGTGAGTGTTTAACAGGTAAAGGAGGAAGACCTTTTAAATCTGGGCATACGACCATTTGATTTTCATTGAGGGGGCAGACCCTTTAAATCTGGACATACGACCATTTGATTTTCAATGAGGAGGTAGACCCTTTAAATATGGGCATACATCCATTTGATTTTCATTAAGGGGGCAGACCCTTTAAATCTGGGCATACGACCACATTACTTTCATTGAGCTCATAGCACATCTTTTAGGGCCTGGAGTGCAGATGGTAAAGCTTGGATCGCCTTCGAGATCAGGGTTTTACCCTAGACATGGTTTGGATGGAATTGAAAGATTAAGGGTTAAGAAAGGTTTATAATTTGGATAATGACCTTGCTATGCACATTTGGTTACTTTACTGCTTATGGAGCAATGGAATGATCTGAGTATGATTACGTAATAAAGGTTACTTGTTATGCTATTTTCTAGATGGTTACTTGATTTTACTCAACTTTGCTGATTTTTGGTTTTATGTCATGTGGTCTTTTCTCTTTGATTGTATGAACGACCATAGATACAAGAAATGACGGTGTTTCACCCTAAATACAAAGATGCTCGAGGGTGTGGGGCTACAGGGGACTAGAGACTATCATTTTATACTTTTGGAATCTTTTGATCCTATGTATTAAGTAACTTGTTAACCAACATGTAATTATAATTTTATTATATGTTGTAAGATAAGCCTTAGCATTCACAGAGGTTGTGAATATGGCGGTAGCTCCTCGCTAGTTTAATGCTTCCGCTATTATGACTTGTATATATATTATGTTAAAGATGTAGGAATTTCGGGACGTTACAACTTACAATAGTTTTGTCAAATAATTATGTCCATCGGCTTGCTATGACTAAAAATCCTATAAGTTTGTAAAAACTATAATAAAAGTTATATGCTCTATTATTTAATGTTACAATATTGTAGAATTACAAAAAAAACAATTAGAAATGTAAGCTTAAACTTTATATTAAAATTCATTAAAATATAATAAAAAATAGCTAACATTTTCATAAACTAAAAAAATAGAATAACTCCAATAGTTATGTCCATCGGCTTGCTATGACTAATTTTTAATAACATGAACTTTATACTTTTCTTTAGCGTATCTATCTTTTTTTATTTTTTGTTAGTTTATTTTCGTTCGATTTTAATATATAAATTTTTAATTTTATATTTTCAAATGTTTTCTATATTTTACAACATTGTAATAATTTATGAGATTATTCATGATATGGTATTTTTTGCAATCTTTTATGGTTTTAGACTAGTCATGTTCCACAACTTTTTTAAAATTAATGATTTTTACTTATGTTTTTGTTTTTAAAATTAATTTATAATTTTATCATTTGCCACAATTGTTTAATTCTTTATGATTATTAATTAGTTTTTGTATTTTTTATTTCTGTTAACGTCTTGAAACTTTTATGATTTTTAATTATCTTTGTATGATGTATTTATTTCTATATTATTTTATTAAAAAAATTAAGGGAAATTTCATGAAATGTCACTATATTTTTCACTAATTCATAAAATACCACAAATAAAAGTTATGAGATGCCACTATATTTTTTCTAAGAAATTCATAAAATGCTACTATTGCCAATGACAAGAAGAAAAAAAAGACAAAAACACCCCCTACTAGTTAACAAAAAACTGTGAAAGTTCACAATATATCACTTAGTGTAAAAAATTTAATAAGAAATTCACAAAAAATCAAAATACTTTAAAACATAGATAAGTATAAAATATATAAAATTTTAAAAAAATGTTAGAAAATTATAAAAAATAATATACATTTTTAAAAGTTTTTATAAATTTAAAAAAATAAAAAAACTGTTAAAAATATTAAAATATTATAATAAAAAATCAAGTATTTCTTAGATTTTTTTAATTATTAAGTACCTTAAATTTGAATATGAAGTTTAAAAAATAATTTTGAACATTTTGTTTAGTTTGGGGATAGAAAGAAATTTGACCTAAATCGGCCTTCAAAATCCTAGTTTAGGAAATTTCAACTTTCACTTTAAATTTCAGTAAAAAATGCTTAAAACTACAAAAAATAAAGAAACATGCACTCTTTTGGATAATTGACTTCATAATAAGCTGTTCATGACATAAGTTGAGAAAAAAAAACTTAGAAGGGCAGTGAAAGAAATTTGAACCCGAAAAAGTTAAATACCATGCTCCCAAACCCGAACGCTTACCTTTCCTACTTTACCGTAGGTTAAAATTGGGTGATGACTCTTAATAGGTTCCAGTGGGCTAACCCTAGACTTAATGGTTAATGTTTTATAACATAGTTATTAAATTTAGGTTATATGTGAACCTAGAACCTGATTAGATCTTAATCAACCCGATCATCACAGGATAAGGTTCAGAAAACCTCGGGTCTCACAATGGTGCAAAAGGTAAGATGAGAATATGAAAAACATACTATGTCGGGATTTGAACAAAATGTTATTTTATGATGAATAAAACATAAAAAGTATTTTATAGCAAGTTGCAAACTTTTTACTGAAATTTGCTCAAATTTTAGAAATATTTGGTGAAATTTCTCATTAGATCTGATAAAAAAGTATCACGGTTGATAAAAAATGAAATTATTTTGCATTGTCACCACGATTCACTTTATAAACAAGTTAAATCAGAATTTGAAATGTTTACCAAGATTCATATCGACTATTATAATTTAAAGAATTCCACCCTGTCGAATCCAAATCCTACACTCTTTTAGCAACCGTCCAACAACCTAGCTCCCAAGCCATTCCGGCTTGAAAACTAGGCACTTTAAGCCATTTGTCTTCACTTGATCTTAAAAGTGGAAGGCCTTGTCGTTGTAGTCTACCTATATGTATTCTTATAAACCACTCATATTACTACACATATCCCGATGTGGGATAAGGGTATTAGATACTCTTCCACTCAAAGAAAGCGACATCCTCGTTGCAAGTTTAACATCCAAGTCTCATGGACCTCCTCGGTAGGTGTCGAGTATCTCGTCCCGACACGGTCCCGAGTCAGCTCTGATACCATTTGTAACATCCCATATGAGCAACTATCCAACAACCTAGCTCCTAAGTCATTCCGGCTTGAAAACTAGGTACTTTAAGCCCTTTGTGCTCACTTGGTCTTAAAAATGGAAGACATTATTGTTGTAGTCTACTCATATGTATTCTTATAAACCACTCATATTACTACTCATATCTCGATGAGGGATGGGGGTATTACACTATTAGGTTAGCACTCTTACCTTTTCATGTCATGGGAAGACAGGTGACTTTTTGGAAGTAGAGACGGGAAAAGATTTTCCCTCTAATTAGATCCATTTCGAGTTATAGTGAGCTACTTCTTAATTTCTTTTAGGTTTTACTAAGTGAGATGATATTGAGATAGATGTTTGGGAATGAAATTGTGCTTTGACCTTTGAATGGGTTGCATTTTGCGATTCCAATTGGGCATCTTTCACTCTAACTAGGAGATCTATTAATGGATACTTTATCTTACTTGGGGGGCTGCCTATTTATTGGAAGTCGAAGAAATAAGTCCGTGTTTCTCTTTCTTCTACAGAGGCAGAGTACCATGCTATGCGAAATGTCACTGTAGATTTAGCTTGGTTAAGTTGTCTTCTCTCTAAACTTGAAGTCCTTGAAGTTTTCCCCATCTCTGTCAAGTATGACAATAGATATGCTCATATACTCTACTTTATCATAAATATTTTTTTATATATTAAAATAGATAAAGGGTGAACGGATTGGGTGAATGGGTCGGGTGACCGGATAAATTATGGAAACATGTTAATATTCATTACACGTTGAATTTTGATCAAAAATCAGTTTATGTTCTATTAACTTTTGTTGTACTAGGTTTATCAAGATTTAGGTATATACGCACCTTTGATGGTAATAAATTACTTATCTTCTAACATTTATTAATAGTTACTTTATTTACACTAGTACAAGAAGGGTCTATTTTGGCACCCCTATGGCAGCGGTTGTTACTAAGAACAGCCGCCATAGAGTTCAGAAGGTCTATGGCAGCGGTTTTTAGTAACAACCGCCACAATAGACTAATAAATTTTTTTAATCAGAAAATACCTATCGCGGCGGTTCTAATACAATAATCGCCCCGTAGGTATTTTTCTCAGTTTTTATTTTTTTAAAATTTCATCTTGGTGGTAGTTGTTTAAGAACCGCCGTCTTAGGTGTTTTTCCCGGTTTTATTTTTAAAAAATTTTAGTCTATGGTGACGGTTTGTTAAAGAATCGTAGCCATAGATATTTTTTCCCCTTTTTTATTTTCAATTATGACTTAAAATATTTTATATATGCGCATCTTCCACTACTCTCGGTAATTTTACAATCCAATTGCTCTACGCCTCCTCTCTGTTTAATTTTCCAACCCAAAATGGTGAACAAGGAACACTGCTCTACGCCTCTCTTTCTCACGGCAATTTTGCAACCCAACCTAGCGAACAAGGAACATTGATCTGTGCCTCTCTCTTTCCCACGGTAATTTTTCAACCTAACCTGAAGAACAAGGAACATTGCTCTGCACCTCTCTTTCTCACGGTAATTTTCCAACCCAAACCGGCAAACCAGGAACATTGCTCTGCTCTCTTTCTCACGATAATTCTGCAATCCTACCTGGCGAACAAGGAACATTGCTCCGCATCTCTCTTTTTCTCATGGTAATTTTGCAACCTTACCCGGCGAACAAGGAAAATTGCTCCTACGCCTCTCTTTCTCACGGTAATTTTGCACCCAAAGTGACATATAAGAAACATTGCTTTGCGCCTCTTCTCTTCTCAATTGTCACAGAAATTTTGCAACCCAAGCTGGCGAACAAGGAACATTGACCTGCGCCTCCACAGTGATGCATCACTGGAACTACTACAATCCGTCATGAGAACGAAGACGATATGTATTTTTTTGTGGTAAAAAAACAACCGCCGAAGTAGTTTCGAGACCTTATCTCGACACCCCACATTACGGAGATAGACTCTTTACAACTGCCTTTAACAAAATATTGTTTTAAACTATAAATTAATATTTATAATTGTAATACAAAAAATGGTGAACATAGTGCCCATAACTAACTTATGCTGTAAAATTGTCACACTGATAAATAATAGTTTTAACAACTATAAATATACCAATATAAAACAGCTAACAGATTATACTACTATGCCAACATAAAACATTTACCAAAATATACTTAAAAACAGCTTAAAAAACAGTGATGCGGTATTGTAATTGTATCATAACGGGTTATCCTAAATATAAGAATGTTCGGATATAATCGGAACATTGTTCGGCACGGTGAATAGGCCCATGTATTATGTCGATATATACATAGGTTTGATCCGAGTGGGCACCCAACCCAAGGTGGGTACTCGACGCAGTTTGGCTATTTGATGTCCCAAACTGCTTTTCGACCATTGTCTCTTTTTCTCCCGTACAAATTATGCAAAATGCCATGTCTCTTCCGAATTGATCATAAGCCCGAACATCTCTGCATGTGCGATCAGGCCTTTTGTCTTCTTCAGCCCGGTTTTCATAGCTATTTCATCGATCCACAATTAATAGTGGAATTGTTATATTGTTGTTTGTATGTACATACAATCGCCTAACAAAACAGAATGAAATGATTTAAGGGAATAGAGGGGAATGAAAACATTGATTTTACTAGCTGTTTGTTTTTGTGAGGGAAATAGAAATGAATAACCAGTCAACGGTCACCAGTCAATTGTCAATAATCACCAGTTGCCGGTAAACAGCCATCAATTGTCAATCAACTGATCACTGGTCATTGGTTATCGGTCATCGGTCAATAATAATATGTCACCGATTAAAATGTATTGAGGAAAGAGAATATAGAGGGGGTGGGGATCAAGTTAAAAGGGATTTGGGTAATCATCCCTTTTCCTTTCCTCAGAATAAAAAAAATTGACTAAACAAACAATTGGAAACGGAATCCCAAAATAAACATCCCCTAAATTGTTAATTTGAAACCGACAGGGGACACTCATTCTGCGATTATTGCTTCTAAATTCTCACCTATACGACACACGAGTGTGAGAGACCTCTTTTATCTACGAGCATGTAAGCTCTTCCTTCCTCTATATAAACACCCTATGGGTTATTATTGTTCATTCCCTCCAACCCAAAGCTATTAACATACACAGTCAGTCATCAACGAGAAAAGTAGAACATTACGATCGTGAAACAGAAAAGTACTGCAGTTTGGTCACAATGTATGCTTCTTCGTTCCTTGGTGTTCTCTTCGGCACTGTTGTTGTTATGTCCTTGTGCGTCACTGGTGAGCTTCTAAAACAAGTGGCCCATTTCTAAATAAAGTTTGTTGTATTTTTTTAAAAAAATGTAGATGTGTATTGATTGCCTCTGCATTATTTTGTCAACGTACAATCTTAGTGACATTTTTGACGAGAAATACCTACGCATGTGGTATATTTACATGTGTATTGATTGCCTCTGCACACAACAAACTTGAAGTACTCTTTTATGTTATGATCAGGTACTCAATCTATCAAGTTCACCTTCACCAATAACTGCCAGTACAATGTATGGCCAGGAGTCCTAACCGCTAGCAATTCACCTCCACTAGGCTCAACAGGCTTTGAGTTAGCCCCTGCCGCTTCCTCCTCTTTCGATGTTCCAACAACCTGGTCCGGCCGATTTTGGGTGAGGACTCAATGCAACACAGGAGAGAAGTTCACCTGCGAAGTTGGGGATTGTGGGTCTGGTCAAGTTTCATGTAACGGCGCAGGTGGAGCACCCCCAGTGACATTAGCTGAGTTCACCCTCAACGGAGATGGTGGGAAAGACTTCTATGACATCAGCCTTGTAGATGGGTTCAATCTCCCGATGTCCATAGCACCCCAGGCTGGTGGGTGCCCAACTACTAGCTGTAACGCTGATATCAACAAGGTTTGTCCGGATGAATTGGCGTTGAAGGGTGCCAATGGTGTAATCGGATGCAAAAGTGCTTGCTTGGCCTTTGGTACTGAAGAGTATTGTTGCAGTGGAGCTCATGACAAACCTGAGACTTGCCCACCTACTAATTACTCGAAAATATTCAAAGACAATTGTCCACAGGCCTACAGTTATGCTTATGATGATGGTACGTCTACCTTCACTTGCCCTAACGGTGGAGACTATGTCATCACATTCTGTCCAGGAGATTAATTGTAATGTACTAATGAACAGATCAATATGCATTATACTGTAATGAGGAAATAACTATATTAAAATAAACTGTGTTATCTTTTCTGAAATAAATAAATAAAACTCGATACCCATATATGTATGTGTGATTATAATTTTACGTCAAGGCTGATGTAATCTGTGTCTATTTAATCATATATGATTATTAACAAATTTCCATACTATTCTATTGACAGAATATGCATTATATTGAGCTCATTTCGAATGAACACTACAACAATATGTATCAATGGGGCAAGTTTGATTAGATCAACCGAGGCAACTAAAAACTTGCCTCTAAAATTGAAGCAGAGGAGGCGAGATCAACAGTTGCCTCTGTTGGTGAGATCTATGGAGGTGACTGGCTAAGGTGGCCTCCCTTCTTGATTCTCAGGATAATCAATAGAGGCAACCTAAATAGGTCGCCTCTGTTGCTATGTCTATATTTGGAGGCAACCACCGAGTCGCCTCTGTTGATGTATTTATAGAGGCAAGAGGCTACGGGTCGCCTCTGTTGTGCATTCTCTAGAATCATGAATCGAGGCACATACGCAGGTCGCCTCCGTTGCATGTTTTAGTCGCCTCGGTAGATAATTTTACAGAGGCAAGATCTTTAGTCGCCTCAGTTTTCCTTTCATGAATTATCTATGGAGGCAAGCTACACGGTCGCCCCGGTTGTATTATTTTTACACCGCAACGTACTAAACTCTCGCTTCTCCCCACTTGCGCAATTCTGAAATTTTTTTCCTCTCAAAACACACATCCTCCTTCATCTATGTCGGACATCCAACTCCATTCATCTAGTACCTAGGTTTGTTGCTAACTCTACCCTCTATCTCTATCTACTCAATTTGGGGCAAATAATGAAATTAGGGTTCCACGGGTAATGAATTTCTACCCAGTATATTACCGTTTTGGTGAATCTCTATACACAAACTCTGCTCCAAAATCACCATCTACACTACTTTGGTGAACCCTGTTGCCAAATTCGCCTTAATGATAGCGCCAGTCCCTTTCTTTGGGTTGTCTCTCATATTTTTCTCAGCGTCACGGCTTCCCTATTCATTCCTTGCGTGTGCTACTTGAAGATTTCGGAATGCAAGCATAGACTTGAGAAGGTGATTGTAGTTAATATTATCTTGCTGCGTGTTATGATTCTGGTTTTTGTGACCTAAGAGAAATCATACATCAGGGGTTTCTAATAGATTGAAGTGCTAGAATAGAATATCCCAACAGTCTGGGAATATGGACGTGTAACTGAGGATATTGTAGCTGTTTTATTGTCTTAGCTTATGAATGACTGAATGGATTGGCTTAGTCCTATGTTGATATCATGTTAATAGCTCCTAGTTTGTGAGTTTATATATTTATAACTGAGTAGATAGATTGAGTCAAGTTGAATGGCATGGGATACTTTTTTCTGTACTCCATGCTAGAATTATGAAAATAGCTGTATATTCAGAATGACATCTATAAATTCAATCCTGCATATCCAGAATCAGCTTCTTTATATGCAAATTCAATACCTCTATCAGCTGGTACATTCTATCAACCCAGAAGAGTAATTACAAGTCTATTCTGATTGGTGAAGAGTAATTACAAGTCTAATGGTTTCCGTTTTGTTATCTTCTTTTAACCCATAAGACCAACCAGCCGCCCAATGTTGGAATTGCCTTGCCTAACCTCCGGCTCTGTTCTTTAGTATTACTGCACTGCTGTGGTGTTTCCTTTTCAAATCATTTTTATATTGAGACTCTCAGATTTATTTTCTGCTTTCTGCATGCATACTCTATACTATATTACCATATTTCTGAAAACAGAAATAGAGAACTGAAATTAACAATTGAAATATGTCACAAACACAAATCAGCTTCCTTTTGTGAATTTTACTTTGTCATGTGATAATAATAATAATTTTTTTTTCCAAAAGCAAGATGAACCATGATAGAGATTGGATGTGGCTTGAAGGTTGGCGTGGTAGGAGACAAGAGGCTTATCAGAAAGGTGTGTGTGAGTTTTTGGACTTTGCTTTTAAGGACACACCCCCAAACTCAAATGCAATGTTGAAGTGCCCTTGCATGATTTGTGTAAATTTTTTTGATCAAAACCGGAGCACGATGAGAGCTCATCTTCTAAGGAATGGAATTGATCCGAATTATAATCCTTGGACAAAACATGGTGAAGAAGACCTTGTATATGCTACGGATAGTCAAATGGATGAGGAGGAGGAAGAGGATGATTTTGACAATGAAGATTTTTTAGTGTCGGATGAGATGGCGTCTTTGATACGTGATGCAACAAATGCTTTTTCTCAACATTATGAAGGAGATGAAAGGGAAGGTGAGGATATGGAAGGAGGAAGTGATGAGCTACCGGATGTTTTTAGCAAATTAATGAAAGCTTCAAAAGAACGGCTTTACCCAGGGTGTAACACTTATTCAAAGTTATCATTTATTGTAACTTTGATGCACCTCAAAGTTAGTGGTCGGTGGAGTAATAAGTCATTTACCATGTTGCTTAAGGAGTTACAGAGGGCATTCAATTTTGATCCTAGTTTTCCGAAGAATTCTGGGAAGCAAAGAAATACACAAAAGAACTGGGTCTACACTATGAGAAGATTCATGTTTGTGTGAACCATTGCATCCTCTTTCGAAAGAAGTATGCAAATGCTGACATTTGTCCTGAATGTCTTGAGTCTAGGTGGGAAGAGAGTGTCGCTAATGATGATAGTTGTCCTTATTCAGAATCACAAGGGCATTCACAAGCACAATCTAGAGTCCCTCGTTTGGTGTTACGCTATCTTCCTCTCACCCCAAGGCTTCAAAGGCTATTTGTTTCCCAAGATGTTGCTAGCCAAATGAGATGGCATAAGGATAAACGTAAAGATGATGACATCATTGAACATCCGGCTGATGCTAGTGAATGGAAGAGTTTTGATCAAACTCATACTGATTTTGCAGCTGACCCACGTAATGTCAGGTTGGGTCTAGCTGCGGATGGGTTCCATCCCGGACAAGGTTATGGTAGATCTTACAGTATATGGCTCGTGTATGTTGTTCCCTACAATCTACCATCGAGCTTGTTCATGAATGATGCTTTTCGTTTTCTCACTCTCTTGATCCCTGGCCCGATTCAACCAGGGAATAACATTGATGTCTTTCTTGAACCACTAGTTGAGGAACTTGGACAATTGTGGGAAACTGGGGTACAAACCTATGATTCCTATACCCAAAGAATGTTCAACATGAAGGCTGCATTGCTATGGACCATCAATGATTTCCCAGCTTATGCTAGTTTATCCGGTTACTCTACTGCTGGCAGTCTTGCTTGTCCTATTTTTTAGAGTGAAACTTGTTATTTGCGACTTAAGCATGGAAGTAAGCAATGTTTCTTGGGTCATCGTAGATTTTTGGAACCTGATCACCGCTTTAGACTGGATAAGAAATCATTCAATGGAGAAACAGAGAGGAGACCACCTCCCAAGCCTTTTTCTGGAGATGACGTTTTAGAGTTGTTTCATGGAATTCCTAATGTCAAGTTTGGAAGGAATCCTGCACGCAAAAGAAAGCGTGGTGATAGATACTTGGTTGGGCAATGGAAGAAGAAGAGTATCTTTTTTGAACTTCCGTATTGGAAGGAGTTGAAAATTCGTCATAACTTAGATGTCATGCACATTTCCATGGAACCACTCTTGACATTCATGGGAAAACAAAGGATAACATTAATTCGAGACTGGATTTGGTTGACCTGAACATGCATAAGCATTTACATCCAACGAAGGTGGATGACAAATATTACATGCCTAGAGCACCGTATCAGTTGACATCTGCAGAGAAAAAACAAGTACTAGAGTTCTTATCTAATGTCAAAGTGCCAGATAGTTATGCTTCTAACATAGCCAGATGTGCTAGTTTAGGAGATGAGAAGATTGTGGACATGAAAAGCCACGACTGTCATGTATTTATGCAAGATCTTCTTATTCCTACATTTCGGAATATCTTGCCCAAACCGGTGTTTGAGCCATTAACAGAGCTCAGCTTGTTCTATAAGTTATGTTCCAAGACTTTAACAGTTGATGAGTTGAAGGAATGGGAACAAAGATCTGCGTTGATACTCTGTAAGTTGGAAAAGATTTTTGTTCCTTCCTTCTTTGATGTCATGGTGCACCTCACTGTGCATCTAGCTAGAGAGGCTATGCTTGGTGGACCAGTGCAAGGTCGATGGATGTTTCATTTTGAAAGGTAATATCATCTCTTCAGTAGGTTATTACACATTTTTTCTTATACCCTTATCATTACACTAACAGTAATACAAGTTATAGTACAACAATTGGGATGTTAATTAAAGCTCTATCACCAGGATAGTCTCCTCTTTAACGTTTTTATACTCTAACAGTAATACAAGTTGTCCTTTTTTGATCCTTAACCTCCTGAAGATGCTTAAAAATATGCATTATTCAAACATGATTCTGAGGAGGAAATATATACAATACTACTTCCAGGCTTCTGCATTCTTTCACTACATTCTATTATTTTGAACAACTTTATGATACCTGTCGCTGGAGTGGATTTGTAAGTATGAAATAAGTATCTTCTGCAGGTCATCCATTCGTCTGCAGTCATGAACGAGTTGGACATTCTGTGTTAATTATCAATCTTCTAGCATCATTAGATTCTGTTACCATCTCCTAATTGTTATGTTTGGTCATTTCAGGATGGCGTGCGTTTTCTTCCCGTATTGCTCCATCTTGCAGGACTTGTTCTGGATTCTAGAAGCTTTGACATTCAATCTACTTGTTGGGATTGTGTAAGCGGGCATGCCTTATTTTCAACCTCATATACCTGACAAAGAAGGTTACATTTGTGTGCCTCACCTGGTACTGTACCCTGCAGAAAATGTCTTCTTTCCCTTTTCATATAAGAGTTATAGGGTACTCTGATCTTCCATGTAATAATCTCATCTGGAATGGAAGTCATAATCTTTGTAATTTGTGGTTTGACTAGCTAAGTCTTGAGGTTGGTATCCAAATGAAGATCTTTGTAGTATTGTGTTTGTTTGTTTATGTTTAATGTACGCTGACGTTTGGATGCTAAAAAATGATTCATTTGGGAATATTGTGATTATATGCCCATATGAATCTAATTTTTTTTTTTTGAAATAAAAGAACAACGGGGGCAACTTTTAGGTTGCCTTGTTTTCTGTATATCAACGGAGGCGGGCAAGGAGGGTCGCCTCTATCGTTTATCCTCTGCATAACTCAACCGGGGCGAGTTATAAAACTTGCCTCATTTGTGTTATTCAACCGAGGCGAGCAAGTGTGGTCGCCTCTGTTTCTTATTCTCCAAAAAAGCAATGGGGGCGAGTTAGAAAACTTGCCTCTTTTGTGTCAAATCAACCAGGTGAGCAAGTGTGTCGCCTCTGTTTCTTATTCTCCAGAGAAAGCAACGGGGGCGAGTTAGAAAGTCTTGCCTTGTTTGTTTTATATCAACGAGGCGAGCAAATTAGGTTGCCTCCATTGCTGTTGTAGGGGGCATAGTTCTCACGACTAACGGAGGCGATAGAAGAAAGTTGCCTCGGTAGTTAGTGAGGAACAGAGGCGAGATACTACTTGCCTCGGTTGTTTAAGATCAATGGAGGGGAATTATGTTGCCTCTGTAGGTTTCATCAATAGAGGCAAAGGTTTTTTTCTCCCCCATAATCAACTGGGGCAGGTGGTTAGAGGCAACCTTGAGGCAACTGTTTACTCGCCTTTAAAAGTCTACAGAGGCAACTTTTTGATTTACAGAGGCAAAAAAAGTTGCCTCCGTAGATCTTATATGTAGTAGTGGAAGCAATTTAAAAACAGAGTTATTCATGATAAATAATATCAATTTGTATCAAAGTCAGTAATAATTCTTCATGCTAACCAACCGGGTTCTTATTCTTTTTTTTCAAATATAGTGTAAATGTACGTACTCTATACACACTTGTGGTTTTTGATATGTGACAAACTAAACACTGAGTCAGCCTTACACTCCGCAAAGTTTACCTTCGTTGGTTTCGCAGCGACAATAAAACGGAATATGATCTGTACTTGCGGTATTTATTAGATACTAGGTTGTTGAGATATGATTCTAGTGAATCTTTATTTATGTGCTACATATAGTTACGTAAATATCTTTTCTAGGGATTTTTTAAGTATTTAGGAAATACTAATTATTGTTGTATACAGAATGTATTTTAGTATACGGGTGTGCTTTTGGGGGTATTAAAACTGATTTACTTCATACGACGACTCATCATTGAGTGTTGAAAGAGATTAGGTATTCATTTTTATTAAGTTGATAACGATCAATCTAAAGTGTTATATTTGAGTGTGATTGTTCAAAGTGTTGAACAGATCAAGTGAGGAGTTTTTCAAGCTATTGTTAAAGATCGGTGGCTGAGTTTCTTCTACATCTTCGTTTTGTTTATCTTTCTCATTATCGTTAAGCTCAGATCTGTATTAAACATTCTATGCAATTGAATCATGAACTTACAAATGGTATCAGAGCAGGTTTATCTTTCTTACAAGGCTAATGCTTCAAGGTAGATCGTGAAGATGAGTTCTACTATATATGTCAAAGCTCCCAAGTTAACCAAGTTGAACGACTTAAAATGGTGCGAGCAAATGGAGGCACAACTGATGTCTGTGGATTATAAAGTCTGGAAGGTAGTTACTAAAGGAGAATTTAAGCCAACTGTTACAGTAGAAGGGTGTATCCAAGATAAGCCTGAGGAACAATGGACCAAGGATGATGAAAAGGTGCTCAGTAAAAATAAGCAAGCTTTACGTATCCTAGTATCCTCTCCTTCTGACGAAGATCAAGGAAGAGTTCTAGGTATCCAGACTGCGAAAGGAGTATGAGATTTTCTTAAAATCGCATATCAAGGGACAGAATCCATTCGAAAGGCGAAAGAAAAGCAATTCAAAAGGGGGTTTAATAACTTCAAAATGTCAGAAGGAGAAACTCTAGTTTCTGCCATTGAAAGATTTATCCAGATCCTGATAGAAATCAAGACCGTTGGAGCTTCGCTTACAAATGAACAGACGCATGAAAGGTTTCTGGAGGCACTCACCAAAGATTGGCTGAATTATACGTCCATGCTGGAGAAAATGGATAAAGTCTCTTCTGTATCATTTGAAGAGTTGTGTTCTGATTTGATTGTTCATGAGAGCAAAATGAAGGAGCAGACTCTTGAAGGAGTTTCTATTGAAAGAAAAGACCTAGCCTTGAAGGTGAAGAAGGTGTCTGAACATCATAATTGGGAATTAGATGATGACTTCGATACAGAGATGAACCTACCAGCACAAGGGTGAAGAGAATCATGAACAGAAAAAGAGGTGGATATCAAGAAGCTAGCAGTAACCGTCGGGAACCGGATGTTAGTAAAATTGAATGTTTTCGTTGTCATAAGTTGGGGCATATGATAAAGAACTATTCTTTGTCATCCAAGCCACCCTAATACAGAAGTTGAGATTCTCGTATGGCTGCTGCTGTATGGGGAGATGAAGAACAAGAGCTTGAGCTAACTGAGAAAGTGGAGGCTCATTACTGCATGACGGTAATCCATGGGTCTCATACTGACGAATCAATGTATGATGAGTCCATGTGCTTAGTTGTAGAAGATAAGGAGCATCACTCTCTCGTGGGAGAACAGGTAAGTGTTCGAAACCTAGACAACGTTTATACGAAGTCAACCAAAGATCAAAATTTTAATGCTTTAAAAGTAGCTCTCTTGGAGATTGATTCTCTAAAATAAAAGCTTGACAAAGTAGTTAAGGCTGATAGTCAACAAAAACGACTTGAGTCATAGATAACTGAGTTAAAGGAGAAGAATTATGAACTCGCAGGAAAGTTAGTAGAGAATTATTCAGAGGTCCTTCAATCTATATTTACTTCGTCAATTAAGAATAAGTTAAGTTCAATTCTAAAGTGGGCCAAAAAGGAAATTCAACTGCTCAAGGCATACAATGAATGGATTCGTCAAGACAATGCTGATCTACAGAAACAGTGTGATACTCTAAACAGGAAATTGAACATTATTAACTTAGAGAAGCCGTTATGGTACACAAGGAAAATTAGGATTAACGAAATTGTTAGAAAACCAAATCAAAATCGAAGTGGATTAGGATTTCTTGGAGTAGAGACAAACCTCAAACCTCGGAAACAATACACACATATTAGATCTACATCAAGAAAAATTCCTTCACTGTACACCACACTAATAGAGTGTAGTTATTGTCATAATCTTGGGCATCATATTAATTCATGTTATAAGTTACAGCGAAAGAATGCTATGACTGTTAGTTCTCATACTATTAAATATGCGAATATGTATTCACGTCAACCCAAACAGCAATGGGTCCCAAAACGTTATTGACTTATTTTTGTTTTTCCCTGTTGTGTCTCAGGACTACACTAACGGAACTAATCTATGGCTCATGGACAGTGGTTGTTCTCGACACATGACTAGAGACCACACTTTGTTTCGTGAACTAGAGGGACTACTTGGGGGGTTTTTGTAACATTTGGAAACAATGAAAAGGGATGAATCATTGTTGTGGGCACAACGGGAAATAAAACCGGTGTTGAAGATATGTGCCTAGTTGATGGTCTAGAACATGTTAAGTCAAGATCCTTTAGTTTTGATGATAGCAAACCTGTGTTGTTTATATAATATGTTTGTTAAGCTTTGAGACACAAATAAATAGATAGGAGTGGATTAGCATGCAAGGTTGCAAGCATGCTCCATTCATGACTTGTGCCCAACCAGTCGGGCACCTGTGAAGGAGCTTACGCCAGAACTTCTAGTACACACAGGAAGTCAAGCATCACACGACCACATCTCTCATATATCAGATGTAAAATAAGGACAAAACACTACAAGATAATCAACAAACCTATGCAGACCTTCACATCCACATAAGCAACTAGCTCACGACAAAAGCATAACTCATTAATGTGCAAGATAACAAGATAAGTCAAGGGCTATTAATACACATTATCACGTAGCCATAATGAAGTCTGAAGAGTGCATTTATGAGCATTAATGAGCCATAAAAGATTAGACAAGTTGAGCACACAAGTGGTGTTCGACCAATCGAAGGAACTGCTGCCGACGTATTCAATCACTAGGTGACACATGTTCTTGGCTTCAGATCAAGTTGAGAATCAATCTACAATTGAGTTAGATGTTATGCTAAAGGGAAAAGTAGTAATCGATCCCTAGACTAGGTGATCATAGGTTGTTAGTTATATCTTAACTAAATGTATAAATATGTGCATTTACATCCTATGTAAGTAGCTGGATACATAGAGAAAAAGCAGAGATAATCTGAGTAAGTGTGAGTGAGACTAAAGTGTAAGTAAGGGCTAGAGAGTTGGTGAGCTAGGTAGGGATGAAGTCAAGTGACAATACGTTGTGTAATTGATAGACTGACCAGTCGGGGAACGGTTAGGGAATTGTAGGCCGACTGTCAGGAGAGGATAGAGGACTTAGGGATAAAGTCCTAAATTGTCTTGAGTCTGTAGGTAGGGCAAGGGAGATTGAGTGAATTTCTATGTGTAAATTCTCAATCGAATAAGGTTTCCAGTTTGAGTTTATCCCGTCTCTTCCAAACTATCAAATAGGTCAAAACAGCATAAGAGACACGTCCACAACAGGTCGAGGACGTATCTGGGGGCATCCGACAGTTTCAGAACATAATTTGCTAAGTGTTTCACAAGTCTATGACAAAGGACCATCTTCCATCACCTTTGATTCTTACGGTTTCATAGTCACAGACATAGCTACTAGTGTTCCACTCTTAAAAGGACAAAGAAGGGGGAATCTATATTTGGTAGATGTAGAGCACAATATTTGGATGCTACATGTTTAACGGTTTCCACTATCAGTGCTAATTTGTGGCATCAGTGGCTGGGTCATGCTCACACCAGATTGATTAACAAGCTTCGTTCTTAACACCTAGTTGAGGGACTTCCTTCTTATGTACTACATGAAGATAGTCCTTCCAGTGCTTGTCTCCTGAATAAACAAACATGTTCAGCTCACATTCCAAAGGCAGTCGTGTCTACATCAGCTATATTGGAACTTGTACATATGGACTTGGTGGGTCCTATGCGTACAATGACTCGAGCTGAGAAGCAGTATATCTTTGTTATTATGGACGATTATTCTCATTTTACCTAGATATATTTGCTCCACAGTAAATCTGACACATTTGATTTGTTTAAAGGCTTCTGTATTCAAATACAGCATCAACTGGATTTGCTTCTACACTCTATTCAGTCTAATAATGGTAAAGAATTCGTCAATCAACATTTCCGCCATTTCTGCACTGATCAAGGTATCACTCACACCTTTTCTGCTCCTAGGACGCCACAACAAAATGGAGTGGTTGAAAGGAAAATCAAACTTTAATAGAAATGGCACGCACTATGCTAAATGCTAGTGGATTAGCACCAAGTTTCTGGGGAGAAGCAATTAATACGGCCTGTTACATTCTAAACCGTGCACTTATCTGACCTATACTGAATCAAACTCCATATCAGTTGGTGAAAGGCAGACCACCATCTATCAGACATTTTAAAGTCTTCGTATGTCGATGTTTTATCCTCCACAATGGCAAGAATAGTAATGAAAAATTTGACACAAGAGGTGATGAAGGAGTATTTTTGGGATACTGCCACCACTAGTAAGGCATATCAAGTGTTGAACAAACGTACGCTCATTGTGAATGAATTGATCTATTTTCGATTTGATGAAACTAACTTTGGATTTCACAATCCATAAAACATTGGTTCTGAGTTAAGTATTGATGATTCTGACGACTCGGATTCAGATACTACACTACCTTCCCCTCAGATTTCTCCTCATACATCTCAGACAGGCTCAAACCCTACTCCACCATCCACGTCACACCCGCCTTCAGATACCCCTAGTAGTACTCCCATGCAAGTTGAATCCTCCAGAAATTTAGACCCTGCAACTGATACTGATGATACTCCAAGTTCACCGTTAGATGGTAATATTATTCCACCAGTTATTCCCTCTTAGTGGGTTGCTGGTGTTACATTAGATAATCTATTTTCACACTTGAACTCAGGGAGAGTTACACACAATTCACTTCGTAACTATTGTGCTTATGAGGGGTTCTTTCTAGTATCGAACCTTGAAATATAAAAGAGGCTCTCATTGATTCTTATTGGATTCAAGCCATGCAGGAAGATCTCAATGAGTTTGTCAGAAATCATGTATGGACTCTGGTTCCTCGACCTAGTCAAAAGGAGGTTATTGGAACAAGATGGGTTTATCGCAACAAACTTGATGCTTATGGTCATGTTGCATGTAACAAAGCCCAGTTGGTGGTTCAAGGGTACAATCAGCGAGAAGGCATTGACTACGATGAAACTTATGCTTTTATTGCTCGTCTAGAAGCTATTCGTATGCTGATTGCCTTTGGACGTCAAATGAGCTTTTCTGAATGGTTATATTGATAAGGAAGTGTACGTTGCACAACCACCAGGATTTGTTGACGAGTCCAAACCTGATGATGTATACTTACTCAAGAAATCTGTTTACGGGTTAAAACAAGCTCCTCGGGTCTAGTACGCCCGTCTCACTTCTTATTTACTCTAGCAGAGTTTTTCTCATGGTCAGGTGGGCAGTACTCTCTTTTCAAAATTTCATGACTCAGATATTTTGTTGGTTCAAATATACGTAGCTAACATTGTGTTTGGGTCATCCTGTCCGATGTTATCTAAATCCTTTGAAATTGTGATGGCCAATGAATTTTTGATGAGCAGTATGGGAGAACTCACCTTTTTCATAGGACTGCAGATCTGTCAGACTAAGACTCGTACTTTCGTTTGGAAAGGGAAATATGCTATAGAATGGATGACCAAGTTTGGGTTTGACTCTGCTAAGTTCTTGACCACTCCAATGTCTAGTGTCATCAAACTTGGTTCTATGACCCATGCTGACCCACTGATCCTACAAAGTATCATGCTATGATTGGTTCATTAATGTATCTTACTGCAAGTCGACCAGGCCTACTTTATAGTGTTTGCTACTGTGCTCGGTTTCAAGCTGACCCTCGTGTTCCCCATCTCTAATCAGTGAAACGAATCTTTCGTCATTTAAAAGGTAATCTCGGTATGGTTTATCATGTAGGATCTTCCTTTACTCTCCGAGCATTCACTAATGCTGACTTTGAAGGATCACTCACTGATTGGAAGAGCACATTTGGTTGCGTTCAGCTTTTGGGTACAAGCCTGGTGTCCTGGTTCTCTAAGAAGCAATCCTCTGTTGCTCTATCCACTACTGAAGCCGAATACATTGCAGATGCTGCGTGTTGTGCTCAAGTCCTTTGGATATAATTTCAACTAGCAGACTATGGGATGCCTCAATCTCTAGTTCTAATCTACTGCGACAATCAGTCTACGATTACACTTTCCAAAAATCCTGTGCAACATTCACACACAAAGCATATCGAGATTCGTCATCACTTTCTTCGAGATCAAGTAGAAAAAGGATCCGTTGAGCTGTTACACTGTTCCTTGGATCAACAATTGGTTGACATTTTTATGAAACCTCTCCCTCGAGAGATTTTCACTCGCATAAGTCTAGCACTAGGCATGGTTAATGTCGATTAAGGTCCATTTCTTTTATTTTCTATATTTTCAATATTTGCGTTTATCGAACTTGGTACTAGAAATGAGTGGAGAGTGTCTTTCATTAATGTTTCAAATAAAAGTCAGGATTCATGTGGTTATTGTGGTACACGTATTGGATGATCTGGATCAATGTTATAGTGGGAAAGTATTTCATGTTGTTACCTCTACACCAAAATTTTATTAGACCAAAATTTTCTAGCTAATCATTTTTTTATCCCGTTATGTTATTAAAAAAACAAAGTCCACCAAAAATATCTTAATCACGTCTTCCTCAACTGTCATCCACTCTTCTTACCCATTTACACACATTTTATCACTCGTTTCTCTTTGTGTCAGTCTAAAACCCATTTCCTCCTTTTTCTCATTGCATGTTGCCTTTACACCTGACTGTTCTTCTCCCTCTCCTTCTTCTTTCTCCTTGTGATTCTTGCTTCCGCCATGGAAATCATCCCATATGATCCTGCATTTTCTTACCGCCAACTTCTTGCCCTTACTTCACCACATTTTCTTATTTCTTCTGGCACGTCGTGTATCTATGTTGACTCACATCTTCTTCCTTCACAACCCGAATACCACATTCCTTTAGTTATAATCCTCCCTCCACTGCATCTACCCGTACCACCACCATCCCCTGCTTCACCACGCAAGAAATGCGTCGACAACTTCCCACCCTATGATGTTTCGTTTGAGGATTCGCCCCTAACCTCTGATACTTCCCCTGCTTCCCCACCTCCATCCACCTTTCGCCGAAACGCTAAAAAAGAGTTTGTCCTTCCTCTGTTGCTTCTCTCCATCATCGCCAGTCTCTTAGGTCACGCCGTCCACAACCTACTCAACTACCGTCCCCCCCGTCGCACCTTGACACTGTCTTTGATGACAATGTGCCCCTGTCAGTGTTGCACCAACACAAACGGAACGCAACCCCAGCACAGAGCGCTTCTACTTCAAAATGACAACGTAGTACTTCCCCGGTGCCTTCTCCGTCTACGACTGCTTCGGTTGCTTCCTCAGATTCTTCTTCGACGAACTCAGACTGGTCTGGATACACTTTTCCTTGCTATCCTGCTTTTAAACCGGATATTAAACATGCATACATAGTAGTGGGAAAAGGGTAAACTCTGCCTGGCTCCGTAAAAATCGGTTGTCTAATATTGTAAGCTGTCTCTCAGCACAAGGCTTGTCTACTGTTTTTGAACTGGGGACGCATGTTTACTGGGAAGCTGTTAAATTTTCTTACAAGAACTTGCATTTTAAGGATGAGTATCATGCCAAATATAGGGTTAAGGATATTGAAATTGAGATCAATCCTGATGTTCTTGCTATGATTTTGGAAATTCCTACTGAGGGTGTTAAGACTTTCTCCCGTGATGTTAATACCTTTGCCCCCAATTAGAAAGATGAGTACCTGTTCATCTTTTTTGGTGCTGCACCTGAAACCAGGAAAATTCACTCTGCTCCCCAGTGGATGCTGGATGTTATAGGTCGTTTATTACATATGATTGTGTACCAGGGTATTGCGCCAAGAAATGATCAGCGTGGCACTGTCACCTTTCTGGATGTCTGTTTGATCCAGAAATACCCTATTAGTTTACCCCACTTTATAATGTACCTCATGCATCATGCTATCACTCAGTGCTTCTCTTCCCTACCCTATGCTACCTGGCTGACTAAGGTGTTTAAATATTACTCTATGGATCTTTCTGCTAATTCTGCCAAGGTCTTGGATCATAACCATGTTTTTAAAACTACCTTAGCCAAGATGGGACTTGGACTGGTTGGTAACCAGTGGGTTGTTAAACAACCTCCCAAGGTTGTTTCGGGCGCTGCAGAGACACTTGGAACCATTACAAATCAGCTCCAAGAGATTTTGTCTCTTGTAAAGAACGTTGAACAACGCTTGGCACATCTGGAGGCTCACTTGGGGTGCGACATTAGTTTTTTAGCCTGTTTCCTATCACTCTTTTGTCATTGGCCCCTAGAAGTTTATTGGTCTTAGCTTGTTAGCCCTATCTTCTCTCATTTTGTTTCGTACCAGACTCGTCAGCTTTTCTGTTCCTCTGTCATTAATGTTTCCTTTGACTATTTTGGTTATGGTGTGGTAACTTCTGAACTATTTTCCTACGATTAATATTGTAAAATGCGATTTCGTGTTCTACCGTACACCACTTTACACTTCTTTTTTTTTGTATGGTACCATTTTTTATTGCGTAAAAGGGGGAAACATGGTGAATACTGAGACTTTGATTATTGATCATATTAATACTTGCACACTAGCTTTGGTTCACGAGGAATCAACACTTCAGGGGGAATATGATCTAATATGATCTTTGATTCACCATGCAAGATTTGCACACATACAAAAAGGGGGAAACTGTAAATGTATATACTTTATACACACTTGCGGTTTTGATGTGTGACAAACTAAACACTGAGTCAGCCTTACACTTAGTAAAGTTTACCATTGTTGGTTTCGCAGCGACAATAACAGAATATGATCTGTACTTGCGGTATTTATTAGATACTAGGTTGTTGAGATATGATTCAAGTGAATCTCTGTTTATGTGCTACATATAGTTACGTAAATATCTTTTCTAGGGAATTTGTTTAAGTGTTTAGGAAATACTGATCATCACTGTATGTAAGGATGAATAGTTTTTGTATACTGGTGTATTTTTTGGGGTTTTAAAACTGATTTACCGCATACGGCGGCTCACCCTTGAGTGTTGAGAGAGATTAGGTTTTCATTGTTATTAAGTTGATAACGATCAATCTAAAGTGTTAGATTGTAGTGTGATAGTTCAAAGTGTTGAATAGATCAGGTGGGGAGTTTTTCAAGCTATTAATAAAGATTAGTGGCTGAGTTTTCTTCTACATCTTTGTTTCATTTATCTTTCTCATTATCGTTAAGCTCAGATCTGTACTAAGCATTATGGGTAATTGAATCACGAACTTACATATAGTAACATATATATATTAATGAGGCACAAAAGCATATGAGATTACACATCTTAGTGTTTGAAATACTGCATGGTGACAATTAGGTTGACTGCTATAGCAGTAGTGAAATCTAAGCACCTTAATTAGGGTTTGGTGCTATGCAGACAAACTCAATCCAATCTCGGTTAACCAATGACCAATAAACCATCCAAAGAACCTTGAACTTCCTGACCCACAACACGACGATAGCAAAAGAATTAAGAGTTTGAAAACTGAAACCAGGTAGAAACTAAAAAACTAGGCGAAGAACTAACTAAGCATAAAGATTGCATCATAACCATAAGACTCCGAGAAGCAAGCACGATTGCATGGGTCGAGTCTGGACTCATGCAACCCCGAAATTTAATCATTTTAATTGACGACTCTGGGTGTCGCACAGAGACACGCGAGGAATGAAAATTGACAATCTGTGGCGTTCCTCTACCATCTAGGAAGATTCAGGAGTGTCAATGATCATGGGTTTCTTTCCCTTTCTTTCATAATTTTGTTGGGCGAACCGGTCACATTCTCATCATGACCAATATCCAGAAGCTGAGCTAGAGCCCTTTTTTTTAGATTCACCCTGGTCGTAGCACCATGAAGACTTAAGGACTCCTTACGGGATAGAGAACTCAAACCTGGGGGGATTGACGCTTTGACTGGGCAGGAGCCCAAGTAGTCAGTTACCTGCATGTGGGAAAAGGCTTCCGCCAATGGATTGATAAGGCAGCTTGGAAGACTCGTGCGGATAAGGTGTAAGTTTGTGCATAGCCACTTCTTGTAAGAGACTTCCCGTAAGGGCAAGAGGTCGAGTCAAGAAGAAATCTGCCGCAGCTTGAGCAAATGTTGGGCATGTCATCATAGATGATTGTGTAGACAAGGTCGGAGCCATCATAGTGCACTGACAGAGCTCAAAGAACAGGGCGGTGCACATTGAGTGAAACTTTTAGTCGGATGAAGATGATACAACCCACCAATTTATCTTCCGTGATGCCTAAGAAATAACCTATCTTTGCCACGACTTTCTCACCAAAGCTCAGTGTCCGATATGGAAGTGGGACATTGAAGATGCGGACCCAGAAGGGCACTTGAAGTCGTGATCTTCAAATAGGAGCTGAGGGCCATGTAACACCCCCGTCTATTAATCCTATTCCTTACAGTAATCACATCGTAACAGTAATTAAAAACACATTAATCGCAACATCCGTAGCGGAACACTCTCACTATCTAGGTGGGTGTCAAAACCATCCATCCAACTACTTAACCATCCATCCGTAATGATGACAGGATTAACACCACTCAAAACACTCATCAACTATATCACAGACCATCCAACCCATAAGTAAATCCATATAGTTATAAGGACTAGTGAGCAACTATTAAGATTCATGATATAAAACAACCACCACTTGGCACATTTAATATAATTCCATAGTCCGGAAATCCTCCTACACATACCGTCTAATCAAAATCCAAACCAAACCCCATCTCGTACTCCGGCGTCAATCGTCATACACCTGCAAAAATGTGGTTGCCAAAAAGGCTCAGCACGAGGCTAAGTATGTTGAACTATATGATCCTTGGCCCCATTAGGTCACATGAGTTGATTAACCGTCTTAACATGCTATTCAATTTTCATGTTGTTCCGGTTTACAAGTATATACATAAAGCTGTAATTACGGAAAGTAAACATTTAGCAGTTCATACATATCATCAACATAACCATCCAATCAATACATCATATACAACAAATAATCCATTTTAATCCTGAAAAGGAACGTATTAACCACATCGAAAGTCGTACTCTCATATTCGCTTACCAACACTTGAAGCCCCGCTTCCACCATCACTCGTATCATCTTATGGGTGTCATGTTAAAGGAAAATTCCCCATTAATACTTCCATGTTTAATTAAATTTTGGATAGTAGTCCTCAATGCCAATAATCGGAGATCATTGGACTTCCCTGAGTCTCGTGAGAGACGTCCATATGGCCATAGCCGTATGTCAGACAACAGCACCCTCTACCAACCGATTTAAGGCAATCAATTGGATTCCTCAACGAGAGGTTCCATACTCGGATCCTCTCTGGTGATCACACTGCACAACCTGCTGGAACAGATGCAGCCAGGATTTCCCGTACATATACCACACCACCATACCATCCATAATTTCTCCATAGCTAAGCGTTTTAACCAACTCGTTTGTTTTAATTTTTGAGTTCTTAAGGAGAATTCAGATTATTTGAGGCCTTGGTAGGTCTTACTCATACCTAGAAGTCATCTAGGTCATATTCATTTTCAATGTCAATGCTCTAAGATCGCTAATACCGAATCTTTTTCCTAAATTTAAGTCTTAGGTAGATTGAAGTAAATTTCGATTGAGTCGTACTTCGTTATGTTCAGCAACCTCGCTCGTAGCATACTCGCGATATACAAATCGAGTAGTCGAAAGGACGTCGAGCACAATATAAAAACGCTTGCTTATCGAGCATACAATATCATATAATCACATGCAATAATTCACTCATATCTTCTTGAGCAAGCACATAAATGTCTGAACCCAAAGAATCCATCAAGGGTTCAGACTATAGAATCCAACATACCATACACCAAAGTACAATGCTAGCGTGGCGATGCATGCTTGTCCTCATTCACCCCGAAGCTCGTTCTCCAGCATAGGCCCTCTAATGCACTCAACTCTGGAATACAACTACATATTAGATATATGTAATACAGACTAATTTGGAATCCCAACAAGTCACTAATCCCCCTAGTAATTACCCCGTGATCGCTTAAAGTTTATCATTCGGGTTTTGAACAGTTTGGGATTAGCTAAATCATCCTCTAATTCTATTGCAGTTAACATGTAATATTTATTCACTACTTCGGACTTAATCCAAATAACATATCTCATTTATTCATAGGTTTATTATTTATATATAATACACACATCCATATAGTTGTTACTACATGTTAATCATATCCTGGAATCACTGTGGCTCAATGAAGACTGGGCTATTACCGAGAGCGGATGGGAACTGGGCCGGCCAGGTCTTTTGGCTGGTCGGCCTGTTTCGATTTTTATAACAACGTTTCACTTGTAAGGTTGTTTCTAGCTCATTTTATACCTATTTTTCGTGTCGTTCACGACATGTTGTCCCGTTTGACGAGGCAAACCTTTTTATGACTCCAAATTAATAATCTCAAACAATAATTATTATTGTTATTTATAAATTGATTAATTAGTACTTAATTTCTAATTGGTTTGTGTTTCACCATTTTATGCGAAAGCGCGACGTCTTTTATTCCAACTGCTTAACCAATTTTTCATTGCCTCCGAAATCACCCAAATATTTTATAAGGTGTCTAAGACCTCATTTTCACTTCTAAAATATTTATAATGCGTTTTCCAATGTAAAAATGATTAATTATATTTTCATTTACATTTTCTTTTTCTAAACCTCCTCACTGTTGTTTTAGGTTTCGTTAATGTTTCCTAACGACTTCTTGGGGTTTATTTAAGTATTATGTTTCCCCCTTACCCATTTTAAGATATTTAATTCCTTAATATCTCATTAATTACTTTTATTTAATTAATTCATGATTAATTAAAGTAATTACTGTTTGGGATATTTCAGGCCAGGTTGCTAGAGCGCTAGAAGATGGCTATAACCAGTCGTGGCCCCTACGAGGACAACGTTCATGGTTATAGTGGAATCAAACTCGAATATGTACAAGCTAGGCCCAACAATGGCATATCTGAATTTGCCAAAACGTGACCACAGACGACGATGAGTAACACAGAGGCAGTCATGGATACCGGGCTTAAGCGAGAAAATATTCTCAAGCAAGAACCGGTCTATGGTGTGAATTTGGAGGATTTAAGATGAGATTGAGGTATAAGCACTAGTTTGTGAAGAGAAGGCCGAGAAAACTAAAAGACACGAGAGGAGAATTGAGGGGCAAATTTTATTAGGGTGAAGAGGCGCTGAATTAATCTCAACGGCCATGCATCCGATAATATAGGTCCAGCTGTTGAGGGGAAGCATGCAAACAGAGTGTTGGTAAAATTTTGTTTAGCTGGACAAGAAAGCAGTGGCAAAGAAATGGTGAATGAGAAGAGGGGAAGGCATGCAGATTAGATGGCTAATGATTGAGAAAATAGGTGGCGTACTAGGAGTGCAAGAAGAAAAGAGAATATCGTGTACGGTGGAGGGTGGCGGGAACCGACTTAACCGGGGAAGAAGCGGGAGGCAAAATGACACCCCGAAAGAAGGCATGGCTCTTTGTTACATCTCTCTAGTTTAAAATCATTTATGTGGTTTTATTCCGTCAAATATCGACATCCCCAAAGTAATATATCTATCTTAGTGATGGTTCCGTTGTTAGCACGAGAGGAAAAGCAAAAAAAAGGTTGAGGTGTGCTTGCAACCGGATTCTTATTCAGTCATGGGATAAGAGCAAAAATTATGCATTAGGCTTCTCCTCTTTTCTTCCCTCATTCGTGTTGTTTGACTGATCACCATCGGCATGCAAGGCTGGTAAAAAAATGTTTATTAACCTGACTCTTCCTCCCATTTTCAGCTTTATCCATCTATAGATCTTTTCTTTGCACCAAGTCAGTGAAATATATATATCATTAATTTCAGCCTAGTCTTCCTCACGGAACTAGCTCCTTTGCTTTCCTTTTTGTTTCTTGCTTCAAATCCACTCAAAATATTTGTTTTCAATCCTTTTTGTTGGTTCTTGATTTGAATCGATCCATATTTCCCAACACTAGCTCAATCAATTGGTCTTAATTATGGTTCACTCATAAATGAAGAAACCCAATTCTAACCCTTTTTAATTTGAGGTTTGTTTTAGTCAACTGTTACTGTGAACGTATTTTCATTACGTTCTACAGATCACATGTGAGCTTAAAAAAGTTTGGGTTTGACATAGGATCAAAATATAACACTTTAGCATCATCCATGTAAAGTTTCATCAATTTCAAACAACATTTAAGCATCTCCTAAATTGAATGAAAATTAGAAAAAACTGACTTGCTGGATGAAAACAAGGGGAACCACATGGGTGAGGAAAGTAATTTTGGAAACCTCATGAGTGGGGTGTAGAATTTTGACAAACGTTATAGGTGGGGAATGTAATTTTCACTTATAGAAACTTAGTGTTGTAATTCTAGCTTCAAAGAGTTTTTTATGAGTTTTCTTTCCAGACATTAGGTTGATGAGATTTTACATCCATAGCCTCTTGTAATATACTATTTGTCGCATACCCTCTCCTTTCCATATGACTAAACTTAATTAAATAAATCTGTATTTATTAAAAATTTGTAATTCAACTAAATATATTGGGAAAATTACATTCTTCACCCATGAGGTTCGGCCAAATTTCACAGTCTCCTATATAGTATAAGAAATTAAATTCCATTCCATAAGATTTATTCTATTTTACATTCGTCAACAAATTACTGTACTCCAATAGTAAGTGCCTAGTGGATGTTTTACTAACTCACCCCATATTTCTTTACCATAAATTTTGGGTTCCTACCTTGACCTGGATCACATAACTCACATTGACTCAACCACTCTCTATCCCTTGTCATCGCCTCCAGCAGTAACCTCCATCCCTAAAACCCCGCCTTCTCCATTCTTTCCCTTCACTTCCCAAACACCTCACATTTCACGCCTTTTAACCCTCTCCCTCCCTTCACACGCCACCATATTAGCCACCTTCCTCCCTAATCCTTCCTCCACTATCACCACTGCATCTCCTGTAACACCCCCAAACACTGGCCTAGGAGTTAGGGGTATTACATGCCGCGTATTATTACATAATAACACAAGGCTCTAATAAACGAACTTAAACAGATAATCAAACAAGGCCCAAAACGAATACTTGATTAAAGTACAATCAAAATGATGTCGTAACATCCCAGAAGTTATTATAGAACCCACCAAACGAATGTCAAAAGCGGAAGCTAACTGAAGAGGCCTAAAGGCTCAAAGTCAAATACAAATGTCTCAAAAGAATTCAGAATAACATAACGAACTAAACTCCAGAGCTGAGCAAAGTGACCCTCGTTGATCAATCTGCAATGTTAGATGGAGTAGGGGAATGAGAAAACAACTATGCCCAGTAGATGACCAACTTCATCAACCAGCATGCTCAAAACATTTTAAGAAATATTAACAAATCAGAAGGAGTCGCAAGGAGTCCATAAACATGTCAGAAAATAGAAGCAGAAGTCCACACGCTAATGGGCTAAACAGAGTCAGAAGCAGACAGAATCAGAAAACAGAGCAGGACACTAGTTGATCACAGCATACAGACAGAACGAGCAACCAGCTCGTGAACAGAACGAGGAAACCTCACTCGTAAACATAACAGGTGGGACACCTGTGAACAGAACGGGGAACAACACCCGTGAGTAGAAGGATCCTACATAGCGCGCTACGAGACAGCGAGACCAGCCATCCAAAGGTTCAGACACAGAGATAACTAGGTCCCAAAACAGAAGCTTAAAACAATTAAGCATATGCGCACCAAAGGCACCAGAAAGCACATAAGTAGCTTAGAAATCAGAAGGGGAATCCAACCCCGCAAACGGGAGTCAAAACGGAGCTCAAACGAGCAAGTTATGGTCAAAACAGAGCCAAGTCCGAACATGTGTCTGGACATCAATGTTCGGACACAAGTCGAACCTTAAAACAGAAGCAGAGACAGAGGTGTCCGAACATCAAAGCTCGGACGGATGTTCGGACGTTCTTCGGAAATCAAATACGTGTAGTGTCCAAACATGTGTCCGAATGACAAAGTTCGGACACAGGTCGAAGCAAAATCAGAAGAAGGAGATGAGTGTGTCCGAACTTCTGTCCGAACTTACAAGTTCGGACACCATACGAGACTTGTAAGTTGGACTTGTCCTCGCACCCCCTCCGAACATCGAAGCCCGGACGGAAGTTCGAACACGTTAAAACTTCAGAAAATTCAAAGCGCAGAAGGGCATGTCCGAACTTCCAAGGTCGGACGGAAGTTCGGACGCACCGAAAAACTCAGAAAACAGAGAGAATTTTCACACAAACAGAAGCACCAAAACAATGTCAAAACCTTATAAGTTTGCAGAAAACAACCTTGGGGGTTTGTAGGCGTAAAAACGGCATTAAACAGACAGTTCACAATCACAATCCCAAGACAGATCACAAAAAAAGTTCAGAACCGGAATGAAACTCCCCAAGGCCGAACACACTAATCGAATCCATCAGCCACCTACCTCAATAATCAGCAGACGAAACCCGAAATCTGAAGCAGCGTGATGGGATCGGGGTGCTGACCGAGTAGGTCTGAGGTGTTAATCTCAGATCAACTCTGCTTGAAGAATAAAGGTGTGTAAAAGTAACGCGGAAGCTTTTGTTTAAACTTAACAAGATAGGATTCTGCTTGTATTGAAACTCAATGTGAATTACAACCTAGCTTCTATCTTGGGATTCGACATAAGTATTCTGTCTCATCCAACACTCGCTCTACTCTCGGCTTTGATCAATGCGTCACAAGGAGTAAAGGGAATGTTCTTATGTGTGCTCTCTAGGCATAAATCCTAAGCTAATTGACACTATCTCACTAAGATCTCTCAAGAATATTTTCTCTCTCAAGGACGGTGTATCTCTCTGAATAATCTCAAATGCACACCTTAACTAATTACATTCGCATGCTTATATACTTGTCAACTATCTCCTAAATCTTCGGTGGAGTCTTCAAGTGTAACGACTCCTTGGGTTGGTTCCGCAAGTATCGGAGTTATGGTCCTCCTTGTGCGTCACGATCTCACGTCTTGCTACTGCTCCAACGATGCGAGATTTCCGCAACTACTTCAGCAACGTCGCGCTTCTTGGCATACAGGAGATCGTGGACAGATGCTTCTGCAGAGGTACTCGAGCTGGAACATCTTTCTGTATCGCACCTAGTATCTCTGAATCGCTACTTTCACTGAGGAGGCAATCATCTGCAAAACCTAAGTCTACAACACAGCGGAACCCAGCCAACGCAGACACCAAAACGCAGACCGAAACGTATCTCCAATTCACTGAACAAAACACAATTGCCGAAACTCCCAATTCAGAAAATGGAGAGGCCTCACAATCCAGAACTACCATTGACGAACACAACTAAAATCCTTACCTGAATCTGACAGCGGAATCACAGACGAAGCCAACAGCAGAAGAAGATTGAAGGAAACACAAGAACCACTGCTGGATGCAATCAGATTACAAAGAACAATTAGGGATTGGAAGAGTTCCCAAAACCTAACCCCAAAACTGAATTGCAATAGATAACCACAAGACCAACCTGATTGCAATGGAGACAGCGAGACAACAGAAGGATTCACCAGCAGAATAGCACAACACACGAAGTCTTGACAGATCGATGAAGAAGATAAGGAAGGTTGAGAGAGAGAGCGAAGGAGAGCGTCGTGACAGTTTCTCCAAAACTGATCGGGAAGACTAATGAGAACGTGATTAGAATCACGATTAAAAGAATACATTAATATCCCTTAATCCCAAGTAAACTCCTTACCAGCAAATAAATAGCAAAAGACCTCCTCGCCCCTGACTTCCGTAATAAGGACTTCCATGTCCTAAATTCAGAATGAACCAACTTAACATAACATGAAACGAAATAAACTGCAACGAAACTTTGGGTTATAACATCACCTCCCCCTTAAAAGAATTTCGTCCTCAAAATTAAAACGTACCTACTGCTCGAATAGGGCGGGAAACTTAGAACGCACTTCGCTTTCGACCTCCCAGGTCGCCTCTTCCTCTGACTGACCCGACCACTACACCTTCACCTAGGGCATGGTCGTTCTCCTAAGCTTGCGAACATCCCGGGCTAAAATCCTCAGAGGAACTGCCTCGAACGTGAAGTCCTCCCTCAACTGAAGTGGATTGAAGTCAATCACATGCGACGGGTCTGGAACGTATTTCATCAGCATGGAAACGTGGAACACACTGTGAACCCCAGCCAATGACGGTAGCAAAGCTAAACGGTAGGCAACCGGTCCGATCCTCTCCAGGATCTCAAAAGGACCCACAAAGTGAGGGCTAAGCTTGCCTCTCTTCCCAAACCGGACTACTCCACGGACGGGAGAAACCTTCAGATAAACGTGGTCTCCTACCTCAAACTCTAGAGGTCGTCTCCTCTGATCGGCGTAACTCTTCTGACGACTCTGAGCTACAAGCAGATGCTCCCTGATAGACTGAATCTTACTCACAGCATCCTCGACCAAGTCTGGACCAACAACTGCTCTCTTCTTCAGATCCCAACATATGGGTGATCTACACCTCCTGCCATACAAAGCCTCAAACGGGGCCATCCCGATACTAGTCTGAAAGCTATTATTGTAAGCGAATTCTATCAGTGCCACGTGCTGATCCCAACTGCCTCCAAAGTCAAGTACACATGCTCTAAGCATGTCCTCAAGGACCTGATTCGTCCTCTCTGTCTGCCCATCTGACTGAGGATGATACGCTGAGCTGAACGACAACTTCGTCCCCAAAGCCTGATGCAAACTCTGCCAGAATCTGGATACGAAGCGCGGGTCTCTGTCAGACACTATAGAAGCAGGAACTCCATGAAGTCCATATACAACTGAGCTAAGCGATGCAAACTGAAAGTCTTCCTGACAGGCAAGAAATGAGCACTCTTCGTGAGCCTGTCCACTATCACCAGGCCCAAAACGAATACTTGATTAAAGTACAATCAAAATGATGTCGTAACATCCCTGAAGTTATTACAGAACCCACCAAACGAATGTCAAAAGCGGAAGCTAACTGAAGAGGCCTAAAGGCTCAAAGTCAAATACAAATGTCTCAAAATAATTCAGAATAACATAACGAACTAAACTCCAGAGCTGAGCAAAGTGACCCTCGCTGATCAATCTGCAATGTTAGATAGAGTAGGGGAATGAGCAAACAACTATGCCCAGTAGATGACCAACTTCATCAACCAACATGCTCAAAACATTTTAAGAAATATTAACAAATCAGAAGGAGTCGCAAGGAGTCCATAAACATGTCAGAAAACAGAAGCAGAAGTCCACACGCTAATGGGCTAAACAGAGTCAGAAGCAGACAAAATCAGAAAACAGAGCGAGACACTAGTTGATCACAGCATACAGATAGAACGAGCAACCAGCTCGTGAACAGAACGGGGAAACCTCACTCGTAAACAGAACAGGTGGGACACCTGTGAACAGAACGGGGAACATCACCCGTGAGCAGAAGGATCCTACATAGCGCGCTACGAGACAGCGAGACCAGCCATCCAAAGGTTCAGACACAGAGATAACTAGGTCCCAAAACAGAAGCTTAAAACAATTAAGCATATGCGCACCAAAGGCACCAGAAAGCACATAAGTAGCTTAGAAATCAGAAGGGGAATCCAACCCCGCAAACGGGAGTCAAATCGGAGCTCAACCGAGCAAGTTATGGTCAAAACAGAGCCAAGTCCGAACATGTGTCCGAACATCAATGTTCGGACACAGGTCGAACCTTAGAACAGAAGCAGAGACAGAGGTGTCTGAACATCAAAGCTCGGACGGATGTTCGGACGTTCTTCAGAAATCAAATACGTGTAGTGTCCGAACATGTGTCCGAATGACTAAGTTCGGACATAGGTCGAAGCAAAATCAGAAGAAGGAGATGAGTGTGTCCGAACTTCTGTCCGAACTTACAAGTTCGGACACCATACGAGACTTGTAAGTCGGACTTGTCCTCGCACCCCATCCGAACATCGAAGCCCGGACGGAAGTTCGGACACGTTAAAACTTCAGAAAATTCAAAGCGCAGAAGGGCATGTCCGAACTTCCAAGGTCGGACGGAAGTTCGGACGCACCGAAAAACTCAGAAACAGAGAGAATTTTCACACAAATAGAAGCACCAAAACAATGTCAAAACCTTATAGGTTTGTAGAAAACAACCTTGGGGGTTTGTAGGCGTAAAAACGGCATTAAACAGACAGTTCACAATCACAATCACAATCCCAAGACAGATCACAAACAAAGTTCAGAACCGGAATGAAACTCCCCAAGGCCGAACACACTAATCGAATCCATCAGCCACCTACCTCAATAATCAGCAGACGAAACCCGAAATCTGAAGCAGCGGAACCCAGCCAACGCAGACACCAAAACGCAGACCGAAATGTATCTCCAATTCACTGAACAAAACACAATTGCCGAAACTCCCAATTCAGAAAACGGAGAGGCCTCACAATCCAGAACTACCATTGACAAACACAACTAAAATCCTTACCTGAATCTGACAGCGGAATCACAGACGAAGCCAACAGCAGAAGAAGATTGAAGGAAACGCAAGAACCACCGCTGGATGCAACCAGATTACAAAGAACAATTAGGGATTGGAAGAGTTCCCAAAACCTAACCCCAAAACTGAATTGCAATAGATAACCACAAGACCAACCTGATTGCAATGGAGACGGCGAGACAAAAGAAGGATTCACCAGTAGAATAGCACAACACACGAAGTCTTGACAGATTGATGAAGAAGATGAGGAAGGTTGAGAGAGAGAGCGAAGGAGAGCGTCGTGACAGTTTCTCCAAAACTGATCGGGAAGACTAATGAGAACGTGATTAGAATCACGATTAAAAGAATACATTAATATCCCTTAATCCCAAGTAAACTCCTTACCAGCAAATAAATAGCGAAAGACCTCCTCACCCCTGACTTCCTTAATAAGGACTTCCATGTCCTAAATTCAGAATGAACCAACTTAACATAACATGAAACGAAATAAACTACAACGAAACTTTGGGTTATAACATCTCCCCTACTCCCCCCCGCCAACGTATCAATCACTTCTACATACTACGCCTCACACTCTAAAACTCACATCATGAATGACGTCGTGTTAACATTCATCTCTTACTGATCCCCCTTGACCTTTCGTAACAACTCATCCCTCAAAATTTCCATTGAAACCGACTCATCAGGTACACAGAACAACCTGTACGTAAAGTTCACCATCAATGTCTCACCTTCCTCACACCCAAGTGAGTCTCCTGTCAATTCCACGATCACATAAACCACCGAGTCG
>CM041777.1:76022734-76056040 GCA_023374045.1 Limonium bicolor | reverse complement strand
AATAAAAAACCGGGCCGGGTAGGGGCAAATTTTCAAGCCCGCGGGCCGAGCCCGCCCGGCCGCCCGGTTTTCAATATTATTTATTATTTTAAAAAATATATATATAAAATAATGTATGTCTTATATAATTTTATATAATACATATATCAAAATTATATTTAATATACATACAATATAAAAGTTTACTCAAATTTATATATATAATAATGATTTTGAAATAAAAATATATATATTTAAATTTTTTTCAATTTAAAGAATAAAAATAATTAAATAACCGGGCCGGGCACCGGCAGAGCTGAAAAAAAACCAGGCCTAGCCCGGCCCGAAGATAAAAAAAACCGGGCCCGGTCTTCATGAGTAGGCCCAACGGGCCCAAAATCTCCCTGACCCGACCCGAACCCGGCCCGCCCACCCGGATGATCACCTCTAGTTCCGACCGGTTACGGTTGAAACCGTCATGATGGGCAAATTCTATTGTACAACCGGTTGTACGATGACCGTTCATTTTAAATTCAAACATTGTTCAAGTTTTTGTATTGATTGTTCATACTGATGTAAAAGTTACATATGTTATTATAAAAGTTGTTCAACTTTATGTGATAATTATTCAGATTAATTGTGAAGATTGTTCGAGGATGTACGTGAATATCGTACAACCGGTTCTATGATAGACTGATTGATGAGGGCCACCATTGGTACATAGCTAACGACTTCAACAACTAAACCCGTAGAACATGCTGATATGGTTCCGTACGTGATCCATCTGCTCCTGTTGCCCAGCACTCATTACACAGGACAACAATAATTTTAATGTAGCGCGCCACCACACTTGCACATGGATGATACACTCATAGTACTAGTACTACTACTATATATAACCAGATAGATGATAGATAAGAGGGAGAAGCGTCAACCCTTGTTTACTACTACTGAGTACACATTCCATAATCCATACAGACAGACGCTCTCGTTCGTGAACTGAAGTATCCCCACAAATTCCTCCTCCACTTTCTTTCTTCGCAAACTCTCGGCCACCAAAGTTTGGGTCTCGCCCTCCCTCCATCCACAAACATGATGACAAACCGCGTCGTCAAAACTCCGAACACTATCATCATCATCTCATCTCACCTCTCCATCTGTCTTACCCTTACCTGCATTCTCTTGCTTGCACTCGCCCAACCCAGTTGGTCAAGAAAAGCAGCCACTGAAGGACGACACCACCCCCACTATTCGACCAAAGGAGATCACAGTCATCACCCTCCACCGTCGACATCTGGAAGTGGAAGTTCATCATCAGCTGCACCTCTGCCTTCACCACCAGGCGTGCCTGGTGGAGGAGAAAGCAGCAGTGGGTCAGGTCATGGTCCCGGGTGGGATTATGGATGGGGATGGGGATCAGGACCGACTGGTGGATGGGGATATGGATCTGGATCTGCTGTGTCGCCATCTGGGTCAGGTCATGGATATGGGTTTGGGTTTGGGTCGGGACCTGGTGGTGGGGGTCATGGATCTGGGTCTGCTTCTAGTGGTGGGTCAAGTGGGCAAGGCCATGGAGAGGGGAGCAGCAGCGGTGGGAGTGGTGGTGGTGGTGGTTCATCCGGTGGTCATGGTTGAATTTCAAGTGAAGGAAATTAATGGCATGGATAGTAGTACGGTTGTCGGTTGTGTGTATGTACGTCTAGATGCTTCTTAGGCTTTCCTCGTTTATTTATCATCATATATGATCGAGATTGCCGTCCTACTAATCTCCAGTACTGTAACAATAATGGTGAATGATAAGGAACTAAATGTACTAATTCAGTACTACTATCACTGAATAGTGTTGTTATCTATAGAATAATGATGCTACCGTTGGATAGTATATAGTTGCCATCATATAATTTAATGCATTACAGAGTACCCTACTGTGGTACTGGTACTTGTATTGCTCTACTTCTGATGCGCGGAGAAAGAAGCAAGAGTCTATTAAGCACCAGAAATAAACATCAGCAGAGATGCTATATAATTTCGATTTACAGTTTCTTTCTTGAAGTACCAAATGTCATCCATTGAGTCAAGCAAATTAAATATAACCAATTCTGTATTGTGATAGCCCAGCCTTCTGCATATATCCTTCCAAGCATCGGAACATTTCTGGTTATCATACACCTAGCTTGTAAATCACACTAAACATTAATCATCCATTATAATTAAGTCTCTAATGTTATTTTATAATTAAAACTCTCTAAGGTTACCCTAATCATTCCTATGTCAAACTTTAACACAAACTTTAGTTCCACCATCATACCAGAATATTATTGGCTCATTTGCATTTAGCATACCAATTTTGAGACACCGTTGAACTACCAAGCCCCGTGGCTTGGTCAATAGATGAGTAGTATCCTAGAACCAAAAGTTCAGATTCAAAACATATCCACTACCGTAACTATAAAAAAAAGACACTGTTGAACGTAAAGATTCTACCCATGATCTTATTGAATAAAGACTGAGAGAATCCATCTTAGACCATGATTATCAATGGTTCTCAGGAGTTCTTAGGTAGAAAAAAAAATAAAAAAATTATGTGGTGGAGGAGTGAGAGGGAAGAACACCATTTGTTTTTCTAATTATAATATAAATTTTAAAGAGTTAAACCTTATACATTATAAAATCTTAATATTTTAAAAACTAATAATAAATAAAAAACTAATATATCAAATTCTTAAAATCTCATTCTCTACAAAATGAGATCCATATTGACTATGTTTTTCATATTTTTAATATCTATATTCATTAAATTAATATTTTATGATATAAAAATGTAATACTAAAATACTTGAAATTTATAATATGTACCAATATATTCATTTCTAAATGCATCATAATATATATGAATAATTTCATTTTATTTTGTTTCAAAAATATAATAAAATTTAATCATAATAAAATATTAATTAGGATTATTAGTGTGTTATTGCAAATAGTAGTAACCATTAAAAATAATTTTTATAAATTAATAAGTAAAAAGTAAAATGACATGAAAATTAGAGAGAGTTATAAACCAAAGTATGAGTTCTCTGATGTTGATAAAAATAGATATAGTTCTTAAACTGATGTGACAGTGAGAGAAATAGGAAAGAGACTGCTAAGAACTCAAATTTAGGTTCTTTGATAATCATAGTGTAATAAAGTATAGTCCATACGAAAACTGTTTGTCTATGCCCAACCCTTTTCTAGAAAGTGGATTACTATAGTGTTACACCTGGCCACTTGTTACTACCGTTATTCTATATGCGATTATGAGTGGCAGTTGAGTGTGACTATGTATGACTATTATCATCGACACCTCCTATTAGCTAGTAACTATTGATTATGATTGCTGTGTAATGAATATTAAAATATGGCTACATTGCGGGTAATTGTATTTTTTACCAATCCTTCTAGGCTAAGAGTATATGCATTTTCAACTTTATAATTAGTATAGTATAAATGTACAAGTTTTATAAGCACATTATTGTATAATTTAAGAAGTTAGTATGTACGTAAATGTATAACTTTACATATAGATCTATACACTTTTTATTTATTATTTGTACACTTTTTATAGAACAAATACATATATATGTAAGCATCTATAACTATATTTGAATGTAGCTAAGATTTTTTTTTTTTTTTACATCATAGATTCACAGAGGATTCCATTTCTGGTCTTTGGAACATGGGTCTTAAAGTACAACGCACCGGGACTGCCCCGTTCATGGTAATTGTCATTGTACACTGCAAATGTTGATGCGGGGTATAAACATAAAAAATCATAAATTTCAAACAATTATGGAAATGACTAAAAACGTATAAGTTTGTAAATACTATAATAAAAGTTATATATCATTTACTGTTACAATATTGTAGATTAAAAAAAAACATTTAGAAATGTAAGCTTAAATTTTATTTTAAAATATATTAAGTTTAATAAAATAGCTAAGATTTTGAGAAACTAAAAAATAGAATAACTCCAATAGTTATGTCCATCGGCTTGTTGTCTACTTGGGATGAATAAATCTTTGTTCAAGGTGTGAACTGTGGTTGTTGTCTACTTGGAAAGGATAAATCTTTATTTCAAGGTATGAACTATGGTTGTTGTGATTACTAAGCTAAATTGAGTGTTGTTGTTTTACTATGTTGTATAATCCTTGCTTTGAGTTCTTATTATGATTGTTGAATTCAATTGATGTGTCTTCCCTTTGGTTTTGTGTATAATCTGGTTAAGGAAGACTTATTGAATGAACAAGGATAATTGATGTAGAATTGAGATGGTGAGTGTTTAACAGGTAAAGGAGGCAGACCTTTTAAATCTGGGCATACGGCCATTTGATTTTCATTGAGGGGGAAGACCCTTTAAATCTAGGCATACAACCATTTGATTTTCATTGAGGAGGTAGACCCTTCAATTGGGGCATAATCCATGATTAAATTTAAAATAAGGGGCAGACCCTTTAAATCTGGGCATACCGCCACATTACTTTCATTGAGCTCATGGCACATCTTTTAGGGCTTGGAGTGCAAATGGTAAAGGTTGGATCACCTTCAAGATCAGGGTTTTACCCTAGACGGTTCGGATGGAATTGGAAGATTAAGGGTTAAGAAAGGTTTATAATTTGGATAATGACCTTGCTATGCACATTTGGTTACTTTACTGCTTATGGAGCAATGGAATGATCTGAGTATGATTATGTAATAAAGGTTACTTTGTTATGCTATTTTCTAGATGGTTACTTGATTTTACTCAACTTTGCTGATTTTTGGCTTTATGTCATGTGGTCTTTTCTCTTTGATTGTATGAATGACCATAGATGCAGGAAATAACGGTGTTTCACCCTAAATATGAAGATGCTCGAGGGTGTGGGGCTAAAGGGGACTAGAGACTATCATTTTGTACTTTTGGAATCTTTTGATCCTATGTATTAAGTAACTTGTTAGCCAACATGTAATTTTAATTTTATTATATGTTGTAAGATAAGCCTTAGCATTCACAGATGTGAATATGGCGGTAGCGCCTCGCTAGTTTAATGCTTCCGCTATTATGACTTGTATATATATTATGTTAAAGATGTAGGAATTTTGGGGCGTTACAATAGTTTTGTCAAATAATTATGTCCATCGGCTTGCTATGACTAAAAATCATAAAAGTTTGTAAAAACTATAATAAAAGTTATATGCTCTATTATTTAATGTTACAATATTATAGAATTACAAAAAAAAACAATTAGAAATGTAAGCTTAAACTTTAAATTAAAATTCATTAAAATATAGTAAAAAAATAGCTAACATTTTCATAAACTAAAAAAAATAGAATAACTCCAATAGTTATCCATCGGCTTGCTATGACTAATTTTTAATAACATGAACTTTATACTTTTCTTTAGCGTATCTCTCTTTTTTATTTTTTGTTAGCTTATTTTCGTTCGATTTTAATATATAAATTTTTAATTTTATATTTTCAAATGTTTTCTATATTTTACAACATTGTAATAATTTATGAAATTATTCATGATATAGTATTTTTTGCAATCTTTTATGGTTTTAGTCATTTTCCACAACTTTTTTAAAATTTATGATTTTTACTTATGTTTTTGTTTTTAAAATTAATATATAATATTATCATTTGCCACAATGTTTAATTTTTTATGATTATTAATTAGTTTTTGTATTTTTTATTTCTGTTAACGTCTTGAAACTTTTATGATTCTTAATTATTTTTGTATGATGTATTTATTTCTATATTATTTTATAAAAAAAATTTAAGGGAAATTTCATGAAATGTCACTATATTTTTCACTAATTCATAAAATACCACAAAAAAAAATTTATGAGATGCCACTATATTTTTCCTAAGAAATTTATAAAATGTTACTATTGCCAATGACAAGATGAAAAAAGATAAAAAACACCCCTACTAGTTAATAAAGGACTATGAAAGTTCACAATATGTCACTTAGTGTAAAAAATTTAATAAGAAATTCATAAAAAAATCAAAATACTTTAAAACATAGATAAGTATAATTATATAAAATTTTAAAAAATGTTAGAAAATTATAAAAAATATTATACATTTTTAAAAGTTTTATAATTTAAATATAAAAAAACTATTAAAAATATTAAAATAATATAAAAAAATCAAGTATTTCTTAGATTTTTTTTATTTATTAAGTACCATAAATTTGAATATGAAGTTTAAAGAAATAATTTGAACATTTTGTTTAGTTTGGTAGATTATGGTCCGTGGTCACAGACAGAAAGAAATTTGACCTAAATCGGCCTTCGAAATCCTAGTTTAGGAAATTTCTACTTTCACTTTAAATTTCAGTAAAAAATGCTTAAAATACAAAAAATAAAGAAGCATGCACTCTTTTGGATAATTGACATCATAATAAACTGTTCATGACATAAGTAGAGAAAAATAACTTAGAAGAGTAGTGAAAGAAATTTGAACCCGAAAAAGTTAAATACCATGCTCTCAAACCCAAATGCTTACCTTTCCTAGTTTACCGTAGGTTAAAATTGGGTGACGACTCTTAATAGGTTCCAGTGGGCTAACCCTAGACTTAATGGTTAATGTTTTATAACATAGTTATTAAACATAGGTTATAAGTGGACCTAGAACCTGATTAGATCTTAATCAACCCGATCATCACAGGATAAGGTTCGAAAAACCTCAAGACTCACAATGGTGCAAAAGGTAAGATGAGAATATGAAAAACATACGATGTCAGGATTTGAACAAAATGTTATTTTATGATGAATAAAACATAAAAAGTATTTTATAGCAAGTTGCAAACTTTTACTGAAATTTGCTCAAATTTTAGAAATATTTGGGGAAATTTCTCATTAGATATGATAAAAAGTATCACGGTGATTAAAAAATGAAATTATTTTGCATTGTCACCACCATTCACTTAAACAAGTTAAATCGAATTTGAAATGTTTACAAGATTCATATCGACTATTATAATTAAAGAATTCCACCCTGTTGAATCCAAATCCTACACTCTATTAGCAACCATCCAACAACCTAGCTCCCAAGTCATTCCAGCTTGAAAACTAGGCACTTTAAGTCCTTTGTCCTCACTTGATCTTAAAAGTGGAAGACCTTGTTGTTGTAGTCTACCCATATGTATTCTTATAAACCACTTATATTAGTACTCATATTCCGATATGGGATAGGGGTATTACATACTCTCCCACTCAAAGAAAGCGACGTCCTCGTTGCAAGTCTAACATCCAAGTCTCATGGACCTCCTCGGTAGGTGTCGGGTATCACATCCCGACACGGTCCCGAGTCAGCTCTGAAACCATTTGTAACACCATGAGCAACTATCCAACAACCTAGCTCTTAAGCCATTCCGGCTTGAAAACTAGGTACTTTAAGCAATTTGTCGTCATTTGGTCTTAAAAGTGGAAGACCTTGTGGTTGTAGTCTACCCATATATATTCTTATATAAAAACATATATTACTAATATCTCGAGGGGATGGGGATATTACACTATTAGGTTAGCACTCTTACCACTTTGTGTCATGGGAAGACGGGTGACTTTTCGGGAAGTAGAGACGGGAAAAGATTCTCCCTCTAATTAGATCCATTCCGAGTTATAGTGAGCTACTTTCTAATTTGTTTTGGGTTTTACTAAGTGAGGTGATATTGAGATAGATTTTTGTGACCTAACTTTGATCGTATATTACATTATCTCTTTGCCAAACCCACACATGCGCCTCCCATGTTTGGAAATAAAGTCAACACTCACTTTTCTCCAAAGTATTGTATGGGCGAGCATAAAATTGTCCGCGTGAGAGGTATTGGAGAGAGCTGTCCCGGTGTATTTACCAGACACATAACTAGGCAGTTAAGGAACTGCTTGCGGCCTATGTGTACTCGGCTTTCTAAACTGACTTTCGGCTTGTACATGGCCCAGACTCTTCATTTTAGCTTTGATTTTTTGTGCTATAATCCTAGAGTGATGATGACTTCATCAATGCACCTGAACATCTCTTTTTATACCTTTAAATCAAACTTAAATGAGCTTTTTTCCTAAATTAAAACCAAAAAGTATAAGTTCACAAATAATAACCAAATACTCTATAATAAGTGAAAATAGGTTATCAATCAAATAAAATGAAGGTGAATAATAACCCTTTAATTGTATATTATCACCACTTATCAGTCCCACACCAGAGACATTGCTAGTCCTATAAAAGCTAGAACCAAGCTGTTAACTGATAGCAGTGCCCCTCTTAATGATCCAGAAGTATACCGTCATCTTATGGGTGAACTCAATTATCTTACAAATACCCGGAAAGATCTATCAACATTTGAGTTAGTTTTTTCCGACTCCTTGTGGACAACACTTTCAAGCTTCTCTTCATGTGTAACAAGATGTTCAAGGTACTTATGGGAATGAAATTGTGTTTTGACCTTTGAATGGGTTGCATTGTGAGATTCCGATTGGGCATCTTTCACTCTAACTAGGAGATCTATTAATGGATACTTTATCTTACTTGGGGGCCTGCCTATTTATTGGAAATCGAAGAAACAAGTCTATGTTTTTCTTTCTTCTACAGAGGCAGTGTAACACCCCAACTTAATCCAATCATGGTTATCGCAACTTAACAACATATATATATATAAATGTCACAACGGAATTCAATACACACCAGGACCTTGCTACGGTCTGAATTTCCAGAGTACACCGAACTTAAATATTTACAACCGATTATCCAAAATACATACCAACCGAGTTTCCAAGTATCTCGAGGACTAACATAATTTATCACAAGTTCTAATATCAACAGACGGGTGTACATGCACAACCCGTACTCAAAATGAAACCCATCATAAGTCTACCCGCTCCTACTCTCAAGGTGAGTCTTCTGTGGGCGCTTACCTACAAAATTAATATGTTGCCCCCAAGGGGGTCAGCACCTTTGCTGGTACGATTCTCTTATAGCCCCCAAGCTAACGGGGCTACTACGACTACTTGTCAATCGCATGCGGTTGATTAATAACAAAACATAAATAAGAAGTGCAATAAACATCACACCACATATGAACAATTATAGTTCAAACACAATGAACGACTTAAAAGCGTTCCTTAGGTAAGTGAGTTAACTTTTAACTCCTTAAGTTATGATTTTTCTTAATCTCAGTCCATTCTTATCTTATCTCAAGTCTTATCTCAATATCAAGTTTTATCTCATTCTCATCATACCCACCGTTCTTTAATTATAGTCGGTTGTATCTTAACTCAATGTTTATCTTTGTCGGGTCAAAAGTAACCATAGCCAATGAGCTATTAACTCCATTGGTTAAATAAACAACTTATCATAAATTTGGAATTTAGGTGATCCCACCGCACCATATTAATCTGGCCTCCCACCTTGAACTGTAATCCAAGGTGGTCGAGTCTATATGTCAACTCTAGGCGACAAGTCAAAGACGAGTCTCAACGGAAGTCGGATCTGATACAGATACCAACCCCCTTTCCTTAACATGCATGACCGGAGTCAGTCCCGGATTCCTCACTCCCCCCAAGTTGTAGTTAGTAGAAAGTCTTAAAGACGAAGTGTTAGTTAAACCTTTTTCTGGTATTAACCAACCAACATTGGGAGTGAATTCTTATCTCATACCACAGTTTACTACTCATTGTTAGTAGACAATCTCAATGTCAAGTGTGTTAGTTCCAGGCAAAACACACAAGCAAGACAATACACTGGTTGCATGGTTTATCTTGTTTTAGTCAAAACAAATAAACAATTACCACACAAGCCGAGGGACACCTCGTTAGCAAGTAGGCTACAAGAAAACCTTACCGTACACCATCGGTTGTTCGGTTGTTTAATCCCCTTCTGAGTCCAAACTCTCAAATCCTAAACATTCATTCAATTTTAGGTTGTTAATTACTTTCCAAATTACTTAACTTACTTACACTAATGATCCCCAGCTAATAACCACTAAGTTCTTATAAACTTAACCTTAAACACTTAATTCATTTTACTTAGCTTAATTTCTTAAGTTCTTATATGCTTACCATCATAATCATCATTACCTTCCTAATGATGGACTACTAATACCACTCTTTCTTTTCTGTTTTATATATATATATATATATATAGGGGACCGACCGACCCACTGACCGGCCCAACCCCCTGGGTCGGCCAGAGACAGAAACTTCTCCGACTGAAATCTTACCCTCGACAGAACCATGACCGACCCACCACTCTTGGGTCGGTCGAAGTCAGAAACTTCGACTCTTGTAAACCCCAGTCCGACTGACCCAGCCAGGGTCAGTCCCCTGGGTCGGTCCACTGTAGAACCATTCCTAAATTTGTTTATCTTACTCCAAACTCTTCCACAAGTTCCCTAATATGTTCTAATATCATTTAGGCACTTAATATACTCTTAAATCATACACCAAACTTCTTAATCCACCCACAATCAAACTCCTTAATCACTTACTCAATTCTTACTAAATCCTTAACACTTAAAGCTTAATTCCTCACACTTCTAACTTGTAGATTTTTCCTAAGACTTCAATTAACCAAAGTGTTTCCTTTCAACCATTATAACTACTCCTCAAGCATTATTACCAATCCACCTTTCCTTTACTCAAGTTTCCCAAACATTCTCAAGGTCATATACTCTTGTTCATACTTATACTTCCACAAGTCATTATCCTTATTTTCCTTCAATCTTTACACAAGTCTTACAACTTCTCTTATCATGGTTTTGGTACCTTAATTTCACCATGCCATCCTCTAGTTCCTCCTAGACACCTCTAGGTCATCCTAACAATCAAAAACATTCTAGCTCATCCTTTTTCCACCAAGTTCACCCTTATTCATTCCTAGGACAATCTAAGTCATAAAGTTCATTTGAACACTTAAAACATCTTGTTTCTTCACCAAATTTTGACATGGTATCCCTAACACTTTCTTAAACCAAAACATCTAGTTTTTCATCATTAAGCAACCAAGAACACTCAAATCCTCATACAACCTTCTCTACACACAATTTAGACCCAAACTACACTACATCACAATATAGTGCATAAACTTAAATTGCTTGGCTCTTAGGCCCTTAAATGACTTGGCTCTTAGGCCCTTAAATGACATAAACTTAAACACTGAATTTCCCACATATAATAGCCTTCAACCTGCAAATACACAGAACATTGCTCCCATAGCAATATAAGTGTTCTTGTAATTCACCTTCAGATTGTTTAACTATCTCAATTCTCATTTGCTTCTTAGGCCCAAGTACTCAAATATAATCATGTTCTTTCTCCTAAGTTTTATAGCCTTTACATAATGTAAACTCTAAGCTACACTTATCATCTATCTAAATCCATCCCTTAAAGCAATAAACCATCTTAAGGTAAGTGATTTACCTTGTTTTTCTCAAACTCCTCTAACTTTCCTCCTTGGTTTCCTTGATTGATTTTCGGCAAGTAACCTTAGTTCTCTTGCCAATGTTCTAATCCACATTCACACAATCTAGTGAGTACTAAGCAACATGCCTAATCTCATAGAATTCAATCTTAGGTTAAAAGTGTTTTAAGGCATTAAAATTGGATGATTACCTTGAAGTCTTAAGATAGACTTGGTAATGAATCAAAGAGGACCTCCACTAGTCCTTGGAGAATGAAACAAGGCTAGTTCAAGGGGTAAAACAAGAATCCATGAGAAGATGATTTTCGGCCATAGTTAAAAATGGAGGGAACTTATTTTTTCTTTAAGTTTTCTTACCTTGAATGAATAGATAAGCAAAATAGCTCTTCAAACTGAATTTTCCCCCTTCAATGGAGTTTCTCCATGGCACCAAAATTGAGCTTTTGAAGTTTTGAAAGGATAGAATGAACGAGCTTGCTCCAACTAAGAGTAATTTATGCTTAGTTTTTTTGTTCGGAGCACTAATGAGTATTTGGTGGGCAAATGAAGGTGGAGAAAGAATGGAGGTGCAAATTACAGTTTCTTAGGGAGGAAGAAGAAGAAGAAAAACCAGTGAAAGAAGAAGAGAATGAAGAAGAGAGGAGAGAGGTAAGCTAAAGGTGAGATATTTTCCTTTTAAAGCAAATAGTACTTTTCTAAATTTCCCTTTTCCTTTCTTAAAAGGCTGAAGCCTTATGGTGAGTCATCCTCTTTAAAAACTGGCCCCCTCCCTTAATGAATATATTTATGGTCTTTGTTGACCAATTACTTAATTAAGCTAAGTTGACTTAAGTCTAAACTAGGTACTATTTGGGCACTATTCATAATTAGTGCACAAATTTGTGAAATTTTTGGTTTCCCATTGAATTAGGCTTCCTAATGTGATACTAAGTAGTACAAAAGTTGATTAAGGTGTAATAATGGGCATTTAGCCACTCAAAACCCATTTCCAAGACAATTTTTCAAAAATGTGATTTAAGAGTCCTTAAAGCACAATTTGTGTTTTAACTTGTTTTTGAGCTTTGTTTTCTTCGGTAATTGATTTAACATGTCCATTAGCATGTTACTAAAGTCCAAGAATGATATTTGGGTGCTAATCAAAGTTACTCCAAGCTTAAAGCATGTTTTTGCTTAAATTGCTCTTATGGTGTTTCTTGTGTTTTCTATGGTTTAAATTGTTTACCAATATTTGTAAGGCATATTTTAGCCTTCTTATATCTTAGTTTAACATCTAAACACCATAGCTAGGGTTTGGGGTATTTCAGGCAGAGTACCATGCCATGTGAAATGTCATTGTAGATTTAGCTTGGTTAAGTTGTCTTTTCTCTAAACTTGAAGTCCTGGAAGTTTTCCCCTTCTCTGTCAAGTATGATAATAGATATGAAGTTTACATTGCAAAAAATTTCATCCTTTGAGAATGAACAAAACATGTGGAAATCAATCGTCACTATGTTCAGAATCAGATTCACAATGGATTGATAACAGTTGAGCTTGTCTCCAATACCTCTCAGTTGGCTGATATGCTAACTAATTCAAGGGAAGCAGTACAAACATCAGTATCAAGACATGGGCATCTATGTTGTTCTTTCTTGCTCTACCTTTGCGACAAGTTTCACACATTCTAATCCTTACGGGGGTATTAAGTTTGGGCTAAGCCCATCATACTATGAAGAACTTTGGTCTATTATTTTAAGCCCATAATCTTTTTAGTAAGATCTAGTTAGTAGATATAGTCAGCTTTCTCCCTTAGTCTAGTTAATTAGATTGTAAACTTTCTTTTTCCTCTGGGGAAAGTTTCATCTCGATAGTTTGTTTGTCTCTCCTCTCTTTCCTCTTCAAGAAAATTTCTCAATTCTTCTTTGATCCGATGTTGTTTTACTCTAATCTTGACTTCACCTTGTTCGCTAGTTTTAACAACCCTCTTGACTTCTTAGCTTTATGAGTAGTATTTGATTATGAAGAGTACTCACAATCTTATGAGCCACAGAAGCAATAAAGTGATGATATTATAATGTCTTTAAAATGGGGTTGGATGAGTACCTTGATGAGAATTTCACCAAGCCAATTTCATCAAATGTCTTTAAGTAGAGTGATATTGAGATGGATGTTAGTTAATTAATTATGTTTGTTCTATTAAATAAAAGAAGTTTAACTATGAAGTTGTTTACTAGGCACTCACTTCTAGTAAGACATTAAATTGTTGAGTTAGTAATCATTTGTTCGATCGATTCATTGAAAATAACATATGAGTCAAATACCACTCATTGTGTTGGTTTATGTAAAACTCACGAACTCATCTCTTTCGCTCTCTTTGTGTTCTCTGTCTCCTCCCCCCCCCCCCCTCTTTATTTTTGCTTCTAGCTCATTCTTGCTTCTTCTACAATTTTGATCCTGCCTCCAGTGTCTCCACCATCTTCACCATTCACGTCACCACAAGTTTGTCTTTAGCTTCTGGCGCTCATCGTTCTCATATCTTGTCTCCACCATCTACCATTCACGTCACCACAAGTTCGTCTTCAGCTTTCAGCGCTCATCGTTCTCATATCTAGCCTCCTTTTCTAACGTGTTGTGTCCAGATCTCGTGCAGATTTAGGTGTTGCACGTCAGTTTTGGCTTCCCTTCCGGACTCTGATCTTCTCATCCAAGATCCCACCATCGATACCATTGGGAGGCTTTGGAGCAGAGTTTGTGCTTTCAGTCATTTGCATATCGATCCTCTCTCCACCCTTCACCTTCACCCATGTTTCCCCCACACCATTTTCTTGTTGTTCTTCGGTGAACATTTCTCTTCATTGGTTTTTGGCTTTTGTTTTCCACTTTGGCGAGGGGATGTTATGGTCAACGAGATCTAAGGTAGCAATCTGTTACCAAATCCGTGAACCAAACTTTTCAAATCCGTGATCTATCTCCTCCCGTCTAAGATCTCTTCCCCACTGTGGCACCAAGTTGAAGGCTTTGAAGCTTTTAAATGTCGGTTTTGGGCTTCCGAAACTGTGTCCCACCTCTTCCCATTCTCCTTTTGATGATGTGTCATGTTTGGTATTCTTCATTATATTTTGCTTAAGAATGGTGGATTTTCTCGGTTGTTTAAGTATGGAGTTTGATGGCTTCCCACCTGGTTGTTTTTTTTTTTTTTTGCTTGTGAAATATGGGGTCTTGATGGACGATGATGCATGGGCGTTATCGGCTCCTAAACGCCAACTTCTACAAGGGATTTAATAATGGGTTTAGTTGATAAGATTGGTTATTTTAGGAAGGATGACAAGTTTATGGTATCTTCAAAAATGAGTGCTAGTGTTCTATATGAGTCAAATATCAAACAAAATTAATCCTAGGGATAGTTGATGAACATTTCCAGATTAATATCGTTTAGGTTCTATATAATGTCAATGATCTTCCATTGCCATTTATAGCGCGCGGCGACGGCGAACAGCGCGCGGTAAACACAAAGACAACATCAAATCACTTTTCTTCCTCATTCTCTCTTTACCAATATAGGAATCAATTAGTTTCCGGTTCTGGTACACAGAATTGATCCATCAATATCTTCGATCGTCTTCATCAGAATCGTCGCTGCACGACGGTGTAGTGTAGAAAAAAGAGCCCAGATTGTACTTGACAAGGTCTCTATATTGGACGCTGGGTTGCCTAAGCCAGACCCCAGTCTTCCCTTTGGCCCAATTCGTAGCCACGTTGCAGGCACTGTCACCAGAGTAGACCAACCTCACCACGCAGCGTCTCGGATCCAGCTCCTTCCCGTAGACTTTCTCGGTGACCGTGATGTCGTACTGCCCGTCGGCGTCTGTCGTATCACTCTCGTAATACGCCGGCATCTTTCTCGCGTCCATGCACGTCACCGACACCGTGCTACCTGCAAACATACTGTATTTATTAGTCGATCAAATTTACTCAAGATACATAGTATTATATAGAGAGATCAGGTGGGTCACCTCACCTGGGATAGGCTTGCCTCCGCCATTCCAATCGTTCCAGGACTTGGAGCAGTCTTGGCATAAGACCTTGCCAACTACATGAATAACTTGATTCTTCTCATCATCATATTCAGCTTCAGCAACCAGTAATATTGTTCCTAATAGAATGAACCACAACGCCACTGCTGTTGCGGCCTCCATTGTTTTGTTGCCCATCTCACTTAATTAACTTCTCAAATCCTCTGTCTCGTCACTGCTTCACTGTAATGTTATGTATTCGTTCTTCTCTTTTATAATCAGTCATCATCTTAAGAACGAAACAAAGACAAGGTCGATGAAGAAGAGGTATGGAAGGCCACTCCTGCAGACGTGCTCACCATTTACGTACTAGCAAGTAAAGCTGGATTAACTAGTGGAATAATTATTTGAGTTGACTTTAGATAATCGGTTATCCATTAGTATTTAATTAATTGTACATATATTAACTATATGTATAAAAAATGATTACATTACATGCGCAGGTAGCTATTGTTTGGCAACTTCAAGTGCTTTCATCTAAATGTTGGTCAAAATGTTTAAAAAAATGATTTATCAAGTTTTTAATTCTACTAACTTTGAACTCGGTTTCTGTAGGATTAATGTTGTTTGAGTTTGTGTGGGTCGATAATGAAAAGATAGTGGAAATAGAACCAATTAGAATATATCTTTGATAAAATAGGCTAGATCATGTACCAAAAAAAAAACAAACTTTCCTCCCTAAGACTTTGAATCTCAGAAACTTGTTTCACACCCTATGTCATTGGTTGTTTTGGTGCAGGGGTATGTGAGATTATTAGGTCATTTTTTCTTTTCATGAAAAGAAGTGGTTAAAATTTAACACTATTCTTAATCAAAGGCCTATCTCATAGTATAATATTTAGGTTTTCAAAACTTTAATTGTATACCACTTTATGTAATGAAATTTTATTCCTTAGTATTAATTAGATGGTCAAACTCCTAAATGCCCAAGTTTAACATTTAATATTTCATCATTTAATCCCGAATCATAAACCCTCAAATCATGCATATTACCTTAAAATTTAAAGTCATTAAAATACAAACCCTAGAGTTTAAGCACAAAACCCTCACTATAAACCTTCAACCTTAAATCGTGAAGGTAAAATTTTGAATTTTAAATCTTTGAAGTAAGATTGATATTTAATGTAGTATGTATGTGTATGAATCTTTAGCATCATAATGTAAATTTTGAGAATCTCGGTACTGTATTATGAAGTATCCTTTTATCAAACTTTAAGTGATTATAAAGTTACAAGGACCAAAACCAATTAAAATGTAAATACACAAGGAGTTGTCATCCGTGATATCCCAAACGGTTGTGCTGGGTGGTATAAAACCTCATGATCCATGCAAGGTGGGCGAAGGAGAAGGCATAAAAGTCGTTAAGAATAAAGTAAAACTAAAGATCACAAAAGATCTGGAGGAGTAGAATTATTGACGAGCTCTTGATATGTATGTAGACCCTTAAAAGAAATCATAATGACTTTGATTTAATTCTTTTCATTTGTCACCAACTATCATAGTTTTAGTTTAGTCTCATCATCTATCTAATTATTGAATATAAATTTAGTTTGATAACAATAAAAAAACATCATTAATTCATATCGTACACTGGTAAATGTTGTAGGCAGGTGTTTCATATATTTTTCTATGTCATAGCCAAAATACCATAGTATAATCACCTTGTAAAAATCTCTCAATTGTTATACAAAATAATTATGAACTTACGAGCTACGCATTTACAGTTATGTAGTTTGACTGATTTTTTCATATGATGACATACGAGTATTTTTTGTATTATAAGATCAATCAAAGATGTAAACTAACAACATTTATTCGAAATGAGTGATAATGTAAAAGAGTATATCACAAATATCCTTCCGTTTGACCTCCTAAACTCATAATTTTCACTTGAATTGTGGATCTAGCAATAGGGCTTAAACCTGAAAAAAAATTATAAATGTGAGTACATATTTGTCGCAAGTCATTAGGTAAACAAAAAACACCTAAAACACCTCAACTAAGAACATGTACTTATACCTAGTGTAAATAATGTATAGTAATAAACTTTCATGATATTCCCTTCATATTTCAGTGTTTTTAAATCTAACTCAAATCGTAAAGCATAAATGTTACATAGTTAAAATAGTATTATATAGAGTAAATTACTCAGAACCCCCTTGAGTAATGGGCATAATACTGTTAACCCCCTTATGTTTATCATAATTATTGGTAACCACCTTGAGGTTACGGTATCTCTGACCATGAGCCCCTTAACTATAACTTTGTTATCAAAACATTAACTACATGCTGACCCATTAGCTTAATCACATTATTAATGCCATCCTGGACAACAAAACTGTTTAATCAACATCGTTTAACTCTCATTCATCCCAATTCAGATGCATTTTCGAGGTAGGGTTAATGTTTTTCGGACAATAAGCATGCTGATTAAGCACTGTTTTTTGTCAAGCATGTTATTAATAATGTCATTAAGTTGATGGGTCAGCACGTGGTTAACGTTTTGATAATGGAATTATAGTTAAGGGGCTCATAGTCAAAGATACTGTAACCTCAAGGTGGTTACCAATAATTATGATAAACACAAGGGGGTTAACTGTATTATGTCCAATCCTTAAGGGGGTTCCGAGTAATTTACTCTATTATATATAACAAATGATTGAATAATATGAAGTATGAAATATACAAAAAAAATATGAAATTGGGTAAAAAAACAAAGTTAAAATAGAAGCATATGTTTTAAATATTTGCTATTAATCTTGCTTAATAAAACAAGATAATCAACATATATCATGAAGATTTATTTATTATTTTTATTGTATACATTGATGAAACTGATCTCATTTCTAGATTTATGAATCAAGATAAATAGTTTTCATTATTAAATTAGTTAACAAAATACATACAGTTTGAATTTATTTTATTTTATTTTTTGAAATTCATCGCCTCTAGTATTGATAAGCAAAATTCAGCATTAATCCTGAAAATTTAGTTGAATAAATCCTATTAAGTAGGACAATAAAAGATAAAAACTAATATACTTATTAGAGCCACGAGGGACTGATTTTACAAGCAAACTTATAAATTTGTTTAAGAAAATATTAGTTAGATTTTTCTTTATTTTATTTGTTAATATTAATTGTATATTATTTAAACTATCTTTTAGAAATTTAGCTAAGGTATATAAACAGATTTTTTTTTTCAATAACACTTATATAAATTTATAATAGATTTAGTCTTAATTTTTCAAAAGTGTCCTATTAGAAACAAAAAAGATAACAAAAATGAGATAGTAGAGCACGTAAGTGTTTTTATTTTTAATTAAGTTCTATATATTAAGTTAACTGATTAAATTAAAAAATAAATTATTTAAAATCTTAAAGATATATGAATAGAATATTCCACATGTTAACTTGTAACTGAATTAAAAAAAAAGAGAGAGACTATCATGCCATTTCAAAATAAAAGGGACACCCAAACATGAACCATGTATTATATGTGATAATATATTAATGGGAGAGGACATGAGTCATTTCTCACATAAACAAAAATAAATGAATATACCGTCAAATATGTCAGGATGAACGAAGTGTTTTATACAAACTTTAATTAATGTATATCACATAACTAACTCCGACTAATTTTTTGTAACATTTTTACAAGTTAACCACAACAACTTCACAACATTTGCAACAGACATACAGCATTTCAAGACTCTATGTCAAAATAACTGTACAAAATTTATCAAAACTGGTATAAAATTGAGACAAACTTTAGTAATTGAAATATCATCCTCGCTTTTTACACCGGACTCTAGTAACGCTCTTCAAATCGAGGCACGACCGCACGACCCAGACCCAACAATGACTTAAGTACACATGGGATGGGAGACTTGAAAGACGAACAAGGCGACAAGGCCGAAAAGATCAAGACATGAAGCAAAACGCCACGCACACGTGATAAAGGGTAGGTTAATTGCGAGGTTTGCTCCTCCTACTATTTTACCCATGGCACGGCGAACATTCCTTTTCATTCAGAAAATCACCGGCGCACGACGGCGTAGTGAAGAAAAAAGAGCCAAGATTGTACTTGACCGAGTCCCCGGACATGATATTGGAATGCTTTAGCACGACCCCGGACTTCCCTTGACTTCCCCGGTTCGTGGGCACGTTGCAGGCGGAGTCGCCGGAGGTGAACACCTTCACAAAACAACCTTCGAAGTTGCGCTCCTCCGAGACCTCAATGTTGAACTGTCCGTTCGCATCTGTGGTGGCACTCCCGCGATAGATCGACATCTTAGTTGCTTTCGGACACCTTATCGAAACCCCCATCTCCGTACCCGCTGTTAATTAGTCGATTTACACAATCTTCATCATTTAGTTGAATTTCTTTACTATAAAGTTGAAATATTGTATAATTAGAACAGTAGCGACCTTTGAAGGGAGCGGACGACCATGCCTGGGGCTGGGTGCAATCCTGGCATACGGCCTTGCCACCTAGATGAATCACTTTCTTCCTCCTCTCGTCATGTACAGCCTCGGCAATTAGTAAACTTCCTAGTTGCAGAATGCACAAAGCCACCGCTACGACTTCCATAGTTTTGTTGCCCATCTCTCTTCAATTGTCTCCGTTTCTTAACTTCTCAATTCAGATGCATCATTTCTTATATTTTCTATTCTTTTTGGTCACCCCTGTCCCCTGTAGACGTACTGTACTGACTACGATAGAAATATATAATAACTTTGCATTATTTGACTTGTATGAACAGAAAACTTGCCTATACACGGCACGACTCATTGAATTTTCCACAAAACTATAACATGTATAAAACAGCCGCAAAACACAGTAATGTTGAACAGAGCTTATATATATAAATGGTAAGCACTCTTGTTAATAGTAGCGCTGTGCATTAAGAAAATATTACTCCAAAACCTAGTGTCCTGAGAACCACAACATTGGTCAACATTTTACAGTGAGCATGGCTTAAATATTTTGCACGCCATACTTTTAAAGTCAACTTAATCATTAGAAGGGAATCGTCTGCAATAGTTAAACAATGGGCTGATAGAAGAACATTACTTTTGACTGAGCTGATGGAAGAACAATACTCTGTTCAATGTCTCCCTAGATGTCTCCTATAAAAGCATCACAATTAGCAGGGATAGTAAGCAACAAAACATGCCAAAGAACAGATGGACCTCAATCTTTAAAGCTTTAGCTGAATCAAGACCACTTCTAGAGGAAATAAGTTTTCAATCAGCAACGTTCAAGTGAACTAGCCCTTTCCTTTGCATCTTAGGGTAAACATTCTTCTGAAAGACTCCATACAAAGAACAATAATGAAAATCTGTCTACGATTGATCTCCAAAAGAGGAGTGAAATACAAGTTCACAAGACTTCCACAAGAGTGGCGAAAAAATGGATAAATAAGCTACTACTAATTGACCCGTGGGAATAAACTACTTCCTTCACAGCAATCTAAAACCAAGTAACCATCTGACATTTATACCTTCTATTCCACCTCAGCTCAAGAGATACACAATACAACCCCCTCTCAGAGGCCAAAGAAAAAACAGCTACACAATACAAAAATGACGGAGCTCTTTGTTAAATGAATAAAAGCCGCAAATTTCGTAACATTTTTTCACAATCACGACAGTTGAAGAGAAAAAGGGTACAAGATACTGAAACATAGAAGAAGTGTTGGTGTAGATCGCACTGAAAAAATATAGAGGGGACGCTGATATTTGATGCTTCTCAATTTGCTTCTTTGATCTTTCTATAAACATGGAGCAGCAGCAGCAATAGCAGATAAAAGACTACGACGCTCTAGAGCAATTCGGCATCCTTAAGAGCAACCTCAAAGTCCTTCTCACTGTTCCATGACCCCACCTGGAAAACAAGAAAATGACCAAAAGCTACTTGAGATTTGCAATCATGTCAAGCCAAAGCCCTACAGTTCTCATGCAAGAGAAGACCAGACTGATAAAATAGATACAACACGTATACCCACCCCCACCCCACAGTTCTGAATTGTTCACATTTAAGTTGCACATAATGTTTGACATCCAACTTGCCTGCTCATTTTCAAAAATTAAATTCATTTTGCTAACCCAGATATGATTCTGCCACAGTACCAGAGCCAGTGAATTCACCAGTAAGCTGAAAAAAAAGAGGACATAATCTAGCGTTTACCTCAGCTATTTGTATCCCAAAATGCTGTTCAATTTTTCCCATCAATCTATGGTCAACCTCATCGCAGAGCAAATTAAAAACAGCTCCTGCGTACAAGAAAACAAGACATTCAGATCAAACATCAACTAATGGCACTTGTATTCAACTTAATCCCACTCCAAAATTATCTAACACTTATGAGATTGAGGGCTGCCAGGCTACTCTATCCCAACTTCAGCCAGCATAAGCATACAAATAATTCCTATTTTTGTCCTTCTCAGAGATTGAGAAGCGCTAATACAAAACCACATCCATGGATGTTGAAAGCACAACGCATCTAGCAACTGCTGCTTCCTCACAACATGAACAGATATGATTGTTGTGACACCAACTCATATAACAGAATTTAACAAGACTGGGTCAACTTTTAATTTTTTTTCTGCTGATTAATAACTAAGCTGATTTCCACTTTTTATTAAGAAAACAGACTATCGAGAAAAAAATTATTAGGCAACTTACCCTTGCGACCAAAACGGCCAGCCCTTCCCACTCGATGCAAGTAGACTTCACAATCAGGCTCTGGGTCTGAGCGAAAACCTCGATTGGCATCATACTTGATTGGAAGATCATAGTTGACAACTAAATTGACCTACAAATGGAAAAAGACAAAAAAAAAAAAAGAAAAACAAATGAGTGTGTACAAGAATAATATCTTCAAAAAATAAATTATCTAAGATGACAAAAGATAAATGAAGCATGTACCTGGGACTGGTCAAACCCTCTAGCCAGAAGGTCCGTGGAGATAAGAACTTGAGTCAGCCCATCCTTGAACTCCTTTACTATCTTGTCTCTGTTCTCCTGAGTTGCGGCACCCTGGATAGTTGTTACCTCATAACCATAATCAGCAAGGGCCTTGTGTAGTGCGGCTGCACTATTTCTTGTGCGGACAAATATGATAGTCTGTCCTAGCTTCTGTCCCAACTCAAATATCTTATCCTTAATCACAAGAACCTTCGCCAGCTCGTCGGGGCAGCGAACTTTGTACTGTTTTACGGAGTCCAATGAAAGTTCTTCTTTCTTCACAAAGAGCTGGTTGTAATTTGGAATGGTTCTTGTAACGAAGTTTTTCACTGTCTCACTGAAGGTAGCAGAAAATAGCAAGACCTAACAAATTTATGTTAGGGAAATATGTCAGCAGCTGCTGTAAGTATATACAAAGTCAGGTAGTAGAATTAAATAAAGCATGGTAGCCAACAAGTCAGGCTATGTGCTATTCTACATATATCCACTGTTGAAGCTGTAATGGTTGGAGCAGGGGTGCTTTGGATATGATGAAGAGTACTGTAGTGGCTAAAACAGAGAGGTTAATCGAGAGTTTTAATGTTTTTGTGTTGAGGAAGAGGGATAAGGTATGAGCATAAGTTTGGATTATCTAAGCTATTTTGTAAGTCGGATACACTTCTCGTTTGAATACAGGCTTCAGGCCACTAATTCGTCAAAAAAAATCCATTATTGAAGCTGACAGATCCGTGAGGATGAGTACATCAAGTGTCTGGAAAAATAGCAGAGATCCCAAAAGACAGGTTTGAACTGATCAAGTAATTAATTTTATAGCACAAAACTTTTATATGACAAGTGATCTTTAATTAAAGTGACTACAATTGCTAGGCACAGTGAAGGAATTCTTCAGGGTTCACAACTCTGTCTCAATCTGGCAAATGTCACTGAATTACTACAGCTTATATAGTTAGAACTGCAACACAAACATGCAGGAAAAAAAAAGAAAGAAAGATAGAAAGCAACCTGGCAATTAGAACCACTTCGCTTGACGTCATTCATAATTCTCAAAGAGTCGTCCCGAAAGCCATCCTGCACAAAATGACAACCATCCATCAAAATGCTGTGCAAAAGAGGTGGCCCGGTTATTGGCAACACCATCAAACAGAAAGACACTCAACGTCTCTGATATGATTATTGATCAAGAGAATTACTAATTACATCAACCTTATCACATTGAAAAGAACAAAGAGAAAGGAATAAGTGTTGCCACATGCAAGAGCATACTGTAGATGTAATAAAACCCAATCGTTTAGTTAATTCGTTTGAGATTAGCCACAACACAACACAATTTAAGTTGTATCTAAGGTTTTCTTCAATTTCCATCAGCGCAACTTAGGGCCCCGACTAGTATAAGTTTACAATTGGTTCACATTTCAGTCAAAATTATACACCAAAAGAAGGCAAAAAGAGTACAGCTTCCTTCACTTCATAAATTTTCCCCACAAATACCGGTCTTTGATAAGGGTAGGAAATCCAACATGAAAAGCCGCATGACTGAACATAATTAAACACTTTATATTACAAACAGTTGGACAAGCAAACCGTAAAGATGAAATTACCTCAGCCAACATGTGATCAGCCTCGTCAAACACAAGAATTCGCATGTGCGACAATGACAACTTCCTCATAGTTACCCACTTTTTTATTGTTCCTGGAGTTCCAATCACCACATGTGATGTAATCGGGGGTCTTTGCCTGATGTTCACGTAAGTTGGGCTTTCGTTGGACTCCGGAATAGCACGCTCAGCAGCAATACCAGTATACTTGCCCATCTTGTTGAGAACTTCCAAATTCTGCAGCCAATGCAAAATTAATTAACAAAAAAAAAACAAGTATACTAGAATAAACAGAACTCCGTGTTAGAAAAGAAATCATAGTGGTAACTGAAACACATAAACTGAGGGGAAATCGGGAGCTCAGACAGATAGCGTCTGCGCTAAAATACTGAATATTTCAGAGGAAGATGGAAGACACAAAACAAACCTGTATTGCCAATTCCCTTGTAGGGCACATACAGAGAGCCTGAGGAACTCTGAGGTTGGGATCAATACGGCTAAGCATCCCGAGAACAAAGCAAGTAGTCTTGCCCGATCCATTGTGCGCCTGAGCTATTAAGTTCTTGTGGGGAGGAGTTAAGATCATTGGAAGTGTGATTGCTTGGATCTTGCTAGGTTTCTCAAATCTCATCTCTACATACAATCCCTTAAGCAGTTCGTCGGACAAGTTAAGATCCTCAAATTTCTTAGCCGACGTGTACGGTGTATCAGTAACCTGAAACAAATCAAAATATATTCTTATAACCTGGTGATTCAGCTAGAAGCCTAAACCCTAAATATCCAAGCGTGAGCGCAATAAAACAATTGGAGTGTCGGTGGGTGGAGAGCTGAGTACCGCTTCAATGTTGGAATCGTCAGGATCTTCCAGGAATTTAGGATCGTTTACTGAGACCGATTGGATTAGTTCAGCGGCGGCTTTGTCTTCGGAGGCTGCAGCTGCTGCAGCGGCCGCAGCTTTTGCGTCCTCTTCTTCTGCTTCATCACCCCATGACTTCTTGACTTGGACTTCCGGCTTTGAATCACCAGGCGGCGGATTGGGTGCAGTGGTTTCCGGAGTGGTGGTGTTAGACGGATCAGCCATGGTTACTCGCGGCTGCCAGAGAGGAAAGTTACACAAATAGTCGCGGATCGTCTTTTGGTGGAGAAAAGCGGGGGAGCGAGCAAGGAAAAGAAGGAACACTGTAAATTTAGAAGTGATAGTGTATTTTAAATTGCCAAATAGCTTTTGATAAACGCGAAAGCACGGATAAGGGGAAAGCGTCTATTATACAACCACAAACACGCCGTGTTATTTTTAATTATACTATGATACTCCCTCCGTCCTGAATTGACCGTCCTGTTTACTTTATGGCACGTTTTTCCACTTCAATATTAAGCATATAAGATAAAATAATTTTATAAAACTAAATTTTGTAACATATAGTTTATCATATAAAGATTCATATGCAAAACTTAAATTTTCAAAATTAATTTATCTTATATGTTAAAAATTGAAGTCAAACGACATGTCCAAATAGTAAACAGGACGGTCAATTCAGGACGGAGGGAGTAGTTTTTGTTTTTATATTTTATCTTTAAAATTATATAAAATAAATCATTTTAATTTCTCTGACAGTTTAAAAAAATTCTTAAATATCTTCTTATTATAATTATACAATTTCTATTTTACCATTTTTAAATATTAGTTACATGTTAATATTAGCAATATACGTTGTTCAACATTTTAAACTATTTGTTCAACATTTTAAACCATTTGTTCAACATTTTAAGTCATTTGTTCAAATCAGAAATTTATTATAAAATAGTATCAATATAATTTACAATTTCCTAATTTTTCACCATTTTTAAACACCAATTACATGTTCATATTAGTAATACACGTTGTTCAACATTTTAAACCATTTGTTCAACATTTTAAACCATTTGTTCAATATTTTAAGTCTGTTGTTCAAATCAGAAATTTTATTATAAAACAATATCAATATAATTTATAATTTCCTAATTTTTCGCCATTTTTAAACACCAGTTACATGTTCATATTAGTAATACACGTAGTTCAACATTTTAAACCATTTGTTCAACAGTTTAAACCATTTGTTCAACATTTTAAGCCTTTTGTTCAAATCAGAAATTTTATTATAAAACAATATCAATATAATTTATAATTTTCTAATTTTTCACCATTTTTAAACACCAGAACCATGTGTTCAACATTTTAAGCCTTTTGTTCAATATTTTAAACAATTTGTTCAATATTTTAAACTATTTGTTCTACGGTTTAAACCATTTGTTCAAAATTTATCTTATAATGTTTATGAAATTTGCTTAAATTTAAATTCCAGACTAGTTTTTTATTGATATTACATAATAAAGGATTATTAGTACAATTTTCCTCCAAAATTAAGATTTTTTTACTTAATAATTAATACATTTTTTAGAATTATTTGTTTTGAATTTACAGAATTTCCTCTACAGATTTTTTTACTTAATGGTTACAAAATTATTTAGATTTATTTATTTTTAACTTCTAGATTTTCTTCAAAACAAGATTATTAAATTTAATTAATTACATATTGAATTTTAAATTATAAAAATAAAAGGAGAAATATCACATTTCCATGTTCACTTTTTGTTTTCACTCTGTACACGGGAAGCACGGACTTCGGTTGTATAGTAGAATTTGGCGAATAAGGCGGTTGTCACCGTACTAGCTTGACACTGACGCTGTAATACTATTCCTGCGGAAACATATGTCGAATTGTATTTTTGTTTTGTAGAGATTAAAAAGGAGACATGTTCGAATTCGATAAAGTACTTGGAAATTTCACCACGTTTCATTTCGCGAATTAGAACCTGTCGTAGAAGTTGCCCCTATTTTTCCTTGTTGTGGTTTATTATTTTATAAAATTTTAAAATGTTATATTTTATTATATATATAAGTCAAAATAACAAAAATTTTATACCATTGTTTATCATAATTCGAGCTCTTCAAAATAAGACCAAACATGAATATGTTTTGATAAATTTTAATTTTTCTAATTTTTGTACATACATATTTTTTAAAAATTCATTGTGAATCTTAAGTTTAGGAAAAGTGAATCAAAGGTTGTAAAAAAGTGAATCGATGGTTGTTAAAAAGTGAATTAGAGAGTTGCGTAAAAGTGAATAAGAGGTTTTAAAGAAGTGAATCTCATAAACAGAGACTGTTTAACTAAAATGATTCTGATTGTTTGACTAGTGTGAATTAGAGGTTTTAGAAAAGTAAATCAAAGGTTGTTAAAAAGTGAATCATAAGTTGTTACAAAGTGAATCAGAGTAATAAGAAAAGTGAATCTCGTAAGCGTAGATTGTTTAACTAAAGTGATTAAGAGGTTTAAGAAATGTGAATCAAAGGTTTTTATAAAATGAATCATACGTTTAAGAAAAGTGAATAAAAGGTTTAAGAAAAGTGATTCTCGTAAATAGAAATTGTTTAACTAAAGTGAATAAGAGGTGGAAAAGTGAATCAGAGGTTTAAGAAAAATGAATCAAAGGTTTTTTAAAGGTGAATCAAAGGTTTAAGAAAAGTAAATATTTTGTTTAATACTAGTAAAAGTTAATCCTACCACAAACTTATGCGAGAAAAATATGAACCTTTCATTTATTGAAAGTGAACCCTAAACCCTACACTACAAACCATACAAATGTCTTCGACGTTTTTAACTTTCCTAGGGTGGTTTTTAGAGTGTTTGGGATAATATTCATTTTCTTAATGAATAAGGTTCATTTTATTGTTAAAGAAGATTCATTTTGTTAATGAATAAGATTCACTTTAAAAATATGTAATATATACTCCTTATAAAAACATAAAATTTTAAGTTTATCAAAACATATCCATGATGCATCTTGTTTTGAAGAGCACGAAAAATGATGAACAATGATATAATTTTTTTATTTTTACACTTATATTTTGTGAGTTATAACATTTTGAAAAAAAACGTTTCTCACTACTCCCAACCTAACTTTACATACTTCTCTTTTTTTTCTCTTTTTCTCTTTTTTCTTTCCTTAATTTTAGTAGGACCAATAATGTATTGATATGTGGCATGAAGATGAAGCCATATTAGAAGGTGGAGCAAGCTCCATGTTCTCCATTTTGTCTCATTTTTTGTTAGGAGATACGTTTCATTTTATTAAGCAGACATTTGAAGGTTTTAATTTATTACGAGATACTTTAATTTTAGAGTAAATTATTATGAACCTTCTATAGGTTAACTGTTGACCACCTTGTGTTTATCATAACGCAAATTCGAGGTTGTAGACTGTCCGCGCCGAGTATAGTACAGTCTTGTTCATTTGGCAGTCCAGTCAGCAGTTGACTGGACCTTTTTATTGACTGGGCTGTCTTTTTACTATATTAACTTAAATTAGTTGTAACTTTTAATATATATGTCCAAAATGAAAAAAATATATCATTATTCACCTAAATTTGAGCTCTTCAAAACAAGACCAGTATGGATATGTTTTGACAACTTTGAAAAAAAAATTATTTTTACATGTTATGATGATACACTAAAATGATAATATGATTCATTAAAATTGATATTATGATTCATTAAAATTGATACTATGATTTACTAACTAATAAGTGGTGAATTAGATAACACACTTTGGAACCGATAAAAAATTATTATTATTTTGTAGTGTATTATTACTGTATGGTGTATTTTAAACCTTATATGGTGAATCATGTATTTTTCGTACATACCAAATTTGTTTTGTGTTGTATTATTGTTTAATTTTTTATTTTTACATGTTTACGTTGATACACTAAAATGATATAGATTCATTTACTTTGATATTATGATTCATTAAAATTGATGGGGAAAATTCACAATATACACCTTTTTTTCTTTCGTAATTCACAATATACCCTTGTTGGTTTTCGTAATTCAACTTTAAACATGCTTAAATGCTGTCTAAAATTGATGAATTTTTACATGAACGATGCTAAAGTGTTATATTTTGGTCCAATATCAAATTTGAAGTTTTTTAAGCTCATATGTGACATGTGGAACCCAATGAACATGTCACAATTTTTAATGGGTCCTACAAGTCACATGTGAGCTTAAAAAACTTCAAATTTGATATTGGACCAAAATATAACAATTTAGCATCGTCCATGTAATGTTTCATCAATTTTGGACAACATTTAAGCAAGTTTAAAGTTGAATTACGAAAACCAACAGGGGTATATTGTGAATTACGAAAGAAAAAAGGGGTATATTGTGAATTTTCCTAATTGATACTCCCTCCGTTCAACAATAACTGTCATTTTAGAAACTTGCACACTTATTAAGAAAAGTAGGACAATGACGCATGTGCCCCTACTTTTTACTTTTCCATTTAGATAATAATTACTTTATATTGAATAGTAGGGGTAAAAGTGGAAAGAAGTGTGTCAAAAAGCTAGAATGACAGATATTTTTGAACAAGAATCACATCCTAAACGACAGATATTAATGAACGGAGGGAGTATTATGTTTCATTAACTAATAAGTGGTGAGTTAGATAACAAACTTCGTAAAAAATCATTATTGTTTTGTAGTGTATTATTATTATTATTATTATTATTGTATGGGCAGTTTAAATCTTCTATGACGAATCATGTATTTTCATACATACTAAATATTGTTTTGTATTGCATTATTGTTTAATTTTTTATTTTTATATGTTTGCGATGATACACTAAAATGAAGATATGATCCATTAATTTTGATATTATGATTCATTAAATTGATATTATGATTCATTAAATTGATATTATGATTCATTAACTAACAAGTAGTGAATTAGATAACAAACTTGAAACTAATAATGGATCATTATTGTAACACATTATTATTATTATTATTATTATTATTATATTATTATATTATTATTATTATTATTATTATTATATTATGTGGTGTATTATTATTATTATTATTATTTATATGATGTATTTTAAGTCTTATATAGTGAATCATATATTTTTTAACATACCGATTTCAAAACAGATAATGAATCATTATTGTTTTGTAGTGTATTATTATTGTTGTATGGTGTATTATAAACCGTATCTAGTAAATCAATTATAGTTGATATGTATAGATATATACATATAAAAAATATAAAATTTTAAATTTGTCAAAACAAATCCATGACTGGTATTGTTTTGAAAAGCTTGAATTTAGATGAACAATGATATGATTTTTTTTCACTTTGGACTTATATTTTAAAAGTTACAACCAATTGAAGTTAATATAGTAAAAAGGCAGCCCAGTCAGTAAAATAGTCTAGTCAGCTGCTGACTGGACTGCCACATCAAGTGAGCCGTGTATACTCTGGAGCGGGCGCGCTGCATGATCGACGTTCTGTTCTCATAATTAGTGAAATACCCCAAACTTAGATATGGTGTTAAAAGGATAAACTAAGATATGAGGAGGCTAAATAATGCCTTAGAAACATTAAGAAACATTTCTAAGCAAAGAAAATATAAGGAAACACCAAAAAGAGCAGTTTAAGCAAAACGTGCTCTAAGCTTGGAGAGACATGGGAGAGTACCCAAATATTGTTCTAAGACCTTAGTAATATCCTAATGGTCATTTTAAGTCAATTATCAAAGAAAACCAAGCTTGAAAACTAGTTAAAACACAAAATGTGCTTTAAGGAGTCTTAAAGCACGTTTTTGAAAAATTGTCTTGTAAATGAGTTTTGAATGGCTAAATGTCCATCATTACTCTTTAATTAATATGTGTACTATATAGTATCACATTTGGAGGTCTATATCAATGGGAAATCAAAAATTTCACAACAATGTGCCTTGTTTTTGATGAATAGTGAATTAATTAAGCTAGTTTATAACATAAGTCTATATAAGTGAGACATTTGGTCAACAAAGACTAAACTACCCTCATTCACTAAAGGGGGCCGGTTTTTTAAGTGTGACTCACCACACTTATCTAGCTAAGTAAAGAGAAAGCAAAATAAGTAAGTTATAAAGCATAAAGTACTATTCACCTTTTAAGATAAATATCACATTTGCTTACCTCTCTCCTCACTTCTTCATTCTTCCTTGTCTCACACGATTTCTTGCTCTCTTTCTCTTCTCCATTAACGTGAAGCTCCTCTCCATGCTAGCTCCACCTTCTCTTGCACACATCTTGCTCATTTTAACTCCAAATCCAAAACAAAATACATATTCTTCTTAGTTAGCTCAAGCTCCTCCTTTCTATCTTTTCAAAACTTCAAGAGCTTCATTTTGGTGCCAAGTCAAACCACCATTAGAGGAGGAAATTCAAGTTTGGAGACTCCATTGGCATCTCCATTCTCTTAAGGTAAAGAAAGTGTAAGAAAATCTAGGTTTCCACCATTTTCTTCACATAACCGAAAATATATACTCATGGGACTCCATGTTTATGCCTTGTTCTAGCTTGTTTCTACTCTTCAAAGGAGAGAGGAGGTCCTTCTTGCTTCACATCCAAGTTGTCTTGAGAAACCAAGGTAAAACAATCACATTAATACCTTAAAACATATTTTTAAACCTAGGGTTTGTTCCTTAGGGTTAATGTGTTATCTAGTACTCATTGGAGTCATTGGATATTGGTTAGAACATTGGCAAGGAGAATCACATTGGTGACCGAGATTGAACAAAGAAAACTTAAGGAGAAAAGCTTTTAAGCTTGTGAGAAAACAAGGTAAATTACTTACCTTAAGGTGTTTTGTTGTTTAAGGGAATGAGATGTGGGTATATGATGAGTTTAGTGTAGAGTTTATATTGGGAAGGTGCTATAAAAACCTAGGAGAAACAATGACTATTCTTGTGAACTTGTGACTAAGGAGCAAATGAGAAAAGAGATAGTTTAAGAATATAAAGGTGAAGCACAAGAAGCATTTTATTTCAATGGGAGCCTTGTTGAGTGTATTCGCAGGTTGAAGGCATATATTTGTGGAAATTCAGTGGTTAAGATTATTGTTATTTAAGGGCCTAAGTGCCAAGCATTTAAGTTTAAGCATTATATGATGATGTGGTGAAGTTTTGGTGTAATTGGGTGTTAAGCTATTGTGATGAGAATTTGTGTGGTATTGGTTGTTTGATGGAGAAAAACCATGTGTTAGGAAGTACTATATACTAGAGAACCCATGGCAAAATTTAAAGGAGAGTTTAAGTGTCTAAGATATCCTAAGGGAATTTAATGACTAAGGAAGTACTAGGAATGTTCTATGGGTTGTCTTGATGTAAAAGGGTGAAGTTAAGGTGTTTTAATGACTTATGATGACTTAGGTATCACCATGGAATATTTAGGAATCAAGAGAATGTATTTGGGTATTTAGGACTTAGGCAAATGTTGGTGCACAACTAGGAAGGAAATAATGTGATGATGATGGAAGTTTAAACTTGTTAAGGAACTTTAAGTGAATGCTTAAAAGAGTTTAGATAGCGAGAGATGCTTGGGAGATGATGTTATAGTGGTGAAGAAAACATTTGGCATAGTGGTTACATTAGGTATGAACCACCACCTAGAAACCTAGAGGAAAACATTACAAGTGTTAGCATTAGTACAAGGAAAATGCACAATGACCAAGGTGGATCTTGGTGGAGGATTTAAGGTATTTTAAGGAGGGCTTAAGGTGTATTTGAGGTGCCCAAATGAGGTTATAACATATTAGGATATATGAGGAGAAGTTTGGAGTTGAAAAAGAATTTAGAAACAAGTTTTTAGAGCCGACCGGCCTTAGGACCGGACTTGCAAGGTCGGTCGGGCTCTGTTACACTACCGGAAAATGTTTCTGGAATCGACCGGACTTGGGGGACCGGACTTACAAGTCCGGTCGGACTTGTGTTTTGTGAGGGAAAAATGTTTCTGGAATGGACCGGACATGGGACCGGACTTGTCAAGTCCGGTCGGCATGAATTTTGTACGGATTATAAGTCTCTGGAATCGACCGGACATAGGACCGGACATGTAAGTCCGGTCGGAGTGAATTTTCCAAAAGTAAAAAGGGTACTGGAATGGACCGGACTTAGGCAAGTCCGGTCGGTAAGTCCGGTCGAGCCTAAAAAAAAAAAGAAATTTTAAATTCTAAGAATGGTAATGGGTAATGAGGTATGCCCTTGGTAGGGTAGTAATGATTGGGACCCTAAGGACTTAAGGAATTAAGTTAAGATTAAGTATAAGTTTTAATGTTTAAAGTTAAGTTGTAAGACTAAGTGATAAAGGCTTGAGAGGTTATTGAGTGGAAGTCC